>JAJJMA010195643.1:0-10622 GCA_023529015.1 Papaver nudicaule | reverse complement strand
ACTGTCTTACACAAGAGTTGCCTCACAGCCCGTCGCGAGGACTATCGCTACCCGACCTCTAATCGGACGATTACAACCTTTGGACAACAACCAAATAGCGGCAGGTCAAATCGCTAGATGATATCCTTGGTAACTTACATATATTTCACCGAAGTCTTTTCACACCAAGAGCGAGGATATTGAGTTTATTTAGGCAATAAACACCTCGAGATATCGATCAAGGTTCAAAACGTAAACTCCCGAAAGAGCAACCTTGTCGTCCCAGTTGGAATCAAGTAGATAGTTGTAGCAAGTACGATATGATATGACCGTGAAGAACGATGTACCTGCAAAGAACAAATCCAATAACAGCGATCTTGATTCCACTCAATATCTATAGGTTAGGCACACAAACCGAAAGCGGCTTGCTGAAAAATCCAGGTTAATAGATAAAGAGTATGTTCTAATCACAACGATCTTGAGTGGCCTTATATCAGAAGAGAAGGACCTTAGAATAAACAAGATCGTTAGGTTTGATAGACCTGATAGAACAGAACACAAGTACAATACAAAGAAGACTAGTAAACATAATATAGTTTCCCGTAAGAGGTACTCCTAGGCTTCTCGATCCCAAGAGAAGACTTACACGCAATTCTAGACCGAGAGCAAAAGTTCAAAGGTAACGGAAAAGAAAAGCGGCAACACAAGCTTACAATCCCGAAGAAGTGCTTGGTTAGAGGGATAAAGCTTTTAGGAGAGATACCACTCATATTTATATTGACTGGTTAGAGGGATAAAGCTTTTAGGAGAGATACCACTCATATTTATATTGACTAAGGCTTTAGCTTTGAAATAAGGCAAAGTTTAATTTCGGAAATTCCACAAAGCACATTTACATAATAATTCCGAAATTCCCCATTTAGTCTCATAGCTTTTAATGAGAACTAATACTCTAGCATTTTACATTTAAGAAAAATATATTCCATAAAGAAAATATATTTTTGAAACATGTTTAGCCAAGAGCAATTAAAGCAAATAATATCTATAGGTATATTTGGATATTTCGATTTAATTCGAAATATGGTGCTTACCAAATATGATCCCTGGGAAAGATCTCAATTCGAAATCGTGTCCTGAGTTTCGAAAATCTCCTTAGATATTATTACTTCCAAATGTCGTCACCAGCTTTATAATGTCGACATTACTTCCTTGGTATTGCTGGGCTAACCAGACGAACCTAGGTGGAAGTGAGATCTGGTCCAACGTGGTTCAACCTTCCGCATAAACGCATCATAACAAACGTGGATAAAGCCTTGTGTGTTAAGCTTAAGTGAACACAAAGGTTCAGACGTTCCGAATCACGCAAATAGATATACCATTAGAAGTACGGTGCGAGATTCCACGAGTAACTAGCAAAATGTTAAATCTTCAGAATTCTTGATTCCAATATAGATGTCACTCAAAATATCAAATGAATAATCAAATGAATATTTGATCAAGTAGTAAAGCATACGAAGATTTAATCACGTACAGTATTGAACCGTAATAATGTGTCCACTAACTAGAGCGACTAACCATTTTCTAGATGATGACTCAAACTCACTTAGTTGTACATTGAAGATGAATGACTTCAAACTTCAAACCGAGAATATTAAACTCATTAATTCGTTGAAGCACAAATCAAAATGATAGAGTTTGAACTTCGAAAATACGCATTCTGAGTCAACCATTTTAAGGTTTCGAAATGTACGTCAGTTTTGGCAGAAACCAATTTAAGGTTTCGGAACATAAAGTTCATTATATGACCGAAACTGTTTTAAGGTTCCCAAATCAAGTTTCCATATAGCGAAACCTAAAGCTTGGTTTCGAAATCTAGATCATGTTTAACAAAGCCTTGTTTAAGGTTCCGAAACAAGAAACACATATTAAATTCTACTCAAATGTTTGGTGTCGAACTTGAGAGTCCATGTGGTCGAGAACCGATTCACCATCACAACTTTTTAGCCTCGACGCACATGAATATATTTCCCGGTTCACATAAACCTTTAGGAAACCCCAGGGTCTTTTCGACCTTTTAGATCTCACATGGTCAAGACACATTGGCCTCGATTCTCAAGTCACTGTCAGCCACACAAACATTGCTTCAAATCTGTTATATCTCATTGGTCACAATGTTTACATTTTCGGACCAATAGCTTTTGAATGCGAAAACCAGATTATGGTTTCGAAATCAATGTCAAGTTTTATCAAAACCTACATTGAGGTTCAAACATTGAAAATTCATAAGTTGAGATACACAAATATGGTTTCGGAATCCAGAAATGAGATATGGCATACAAAATGTTCATATACAGAATCAAATGAATTGAATGATTCAGAACTTCAGAGTTCAGAGCCAAATCAGGACGTCGTATTCGAATCTCAGAAACAACATTATTTCGAGTCTACACAATATAAGTGTGAGTCACGATCTCTCTTACATTGGCTCATATAAATATATGCAATCAATCCAACAGAGCTAGACTAGGTAAGAAGAGACACAATACTGTGATGGATCAAATCTCGTAAGTACTACCGAGATAATATCACACTGCTATATCCAACTCGAAAAGGTTTTAGGAAAAACCTTTATACTAACTTAGAGACGGAGAAGAAAAGAAGGCTCTAAGTAATGTTGGGACGTCATAACTACAACACTAATACCACAAGTGGTAAAGCGGAATTATCATAAGACACACTGATTACAAGTGATCAAGTCATAACGTAAAGCTCAAGCTGAGAGTTATGTTTATGTCTTTTGTAGCACAAGTGTAAAAGATAATGGAATCGCGTTATTTAGATTCACTAACATGTTGAATGATGAAGCCGGATGTCTTCGTTTGATCTTCGGTCTTTCTTCAACTCTTCAACCAGTGATTCTAAATCCTACCAAAATCTTCCACAACCTAAAGCTAACTCTCCCACATGACTTCACCTAATTGTGTGTTGTTTAGCGGTCGATTTTTGATCACTAAAGTTGACAACTAAGCTTTACATACCAACACTTAGTGAGGTTGACCGACCCATGCTCTAACAATTACCTCGGTAGTCATGCAAAGTTATGTCTATTACAAACATTAAGCTTTTTCTCACGATTAAGAAACTTTTGATTGTATGGTTTTTAGGGTTTTTACAAGCTCGAAATCATATACTCTTTTCCAAAAATAAGGCTAAGGGAAAGAGATTGTAAACAAAGGAAAACTGGATACATTAAATTGTTTATCCAAGTTAGGCTTTGTATGCTGTTCTTTATTGAATAACACCACATGAAGGAGAGTTCTTAAATGAGCTTGCGCTTAATAACAAATCTTTTTGGGGAGCGTGCGGATGTGGAATATAGGACAAAAGTGTATCTAAATTTCTCCAAAGATGAATTAACTTCGAGATCATCGTTATGATTTCTTAGTCATGTCATCTTAAACTTGGTATGCGAGTACTTAACTTGACCTATCTCTATAGGTTTGAAACCCTAGTCTCAACTACTTTGTCATATTTTTGTGACAAACAGGGGGACAATACATATGGTTCTTGTTCTTGTGGCTCACAACCATAGGGGGAGAACATCATGTGCTTACTTGATGTACTTTTCAAAGTATTAAGTAAGGGGGAGTAATTCAAGTTAAGAAAAAGCTTTGTATCAGGTATGAGTAGAATCACTTTAAAAGTTTGATACACGGACTTTAAAGTTTGCTCAGATTCTTACTATTTACACAAACAACATGTGAGATTAGCATATTAACCCATGTAAGCTCGAGCGTACCTTTGTGGTTGTTTGAGCTGGATATGTTGTAGTGTTGTCTACGAGTTTTTCTACAAGAGTTAAAGAACACATCAAGACTCAAGGGAGAAGTTGAAGAATTCAAGAAATTAAGATACATCTGGGTAAGATCTTTATTGTATATCTTTTGAATCCATATGTAAATTGGTTTTGTCACTAAAATTGTCAAAGGGGGAGATTGTTAGGGCATTGTCCCGTCAAACCCACTAGCGTTGGTATGTCAAGCTAGTTGTCTGTTTTAGGTGTCAAAACACAATTCTTGATTTAGCCTACTATAGTTTAGATTTCGGAATTGGGATATAGACAAAGTAGTAGAGACCTTGAAGACGAAGACTGTGAAGACAAATAATACATCAATTATTCTTCATCGACAAAAGGTTAGTAGGAGTTATGACTTTTATGGAAATTCTTCTATTCTACTTATGTTATCTTTCGAAATAGTCGGCTACTTTAGTAGAGTTACTAATAGCGACTAAGATCGTATTCTTGTCTACATAACCATGTGTTATGTTAGTATTGGTTCCCACGAATACTAAGGTTAAAAGATGCGTGAGATAGATTCGATACCGTTTTTCCATACCAATTGTTTGCTTGCAAATCACTTGTAAGATAATCTAAAGGAGTACTCTTGAGCAAGAGTCCAGTGAATTATAGCTGAGGGCGTAATAACACGTCTAAGTACTGGCCCAGCCCAGAACTTCCAGCGGATCCAGTTAAACCCTAATTCTGAACAACGGCGGTCACGAACCGGTGCGTGAACAGTGACTCCGGATTTTTCTCCTGAGTTCCAAAACATCAATTTGTACACGTACATGTACGTGAACCACAGATTCAATGAATTTGGACGGAATTCAGAAGGACGGTTCCCAAACCGTCCAAGTGAATATTCTCTGGAATTTCACACGGGTTAAACTCTGACTCCTTTATCTCTTAGTTGGACTTGGTTATCACGAAAATATCTTATGTGGTCCATATAACGATTCTCAATGTGTCAATAAGATAAAGGTTATCTCTGGTCTTTTGGATATCAATCTTGAAGTGTTTTTGAGCTAACAAAACACTTGGCAGATAAATGTTTAAGGATTTCTTATTGAGATAAATCTAGGTTTCTTTGTGTGCAAGTCAAGTAACGGGTTTGTTTTACACGGGCACTCGCTAAACTTGTGGAACAAGTAACTAGTTGCTTTATTCCTAAGCAACCTATCTTATTGAGTGTTATAAATAGAGGGTTTTAGAATGAAAACCACAAGCATCAAGCATACGTGAAGTTTCTCTGTGGAATTGATCGTGAACTCTTTTCACTTAGGTGAAAGCTTGTTGTGGTATAGTCATCCTCTATTACGTAGCAGTTAATCGGTAGGATTTACCTAACGACTATAAAGACTTCTCTTGAGAGTTGGGAAGTGCAGGTAGGAGATTGACACCTTAGTAGTTCAAATCGGATTAAGTTGTAACCTTGGTTGCCTGATTATGTTCTTGTCTATTCTACGGTCCTTCTCTTTTGCAATAAGGCCATTTAAGAACTGATATGCAAATACAGGGTTTTAAAGGAAGCAAAGCAAGGTTGCACGACGTGTTGTAAGACCCAGTTAGCTCCAATTGTATAAGTTTCTTAAGTGATTCTTTTTACAATTGAGGTAGAGACAAGTTTGGCATTGATTACTAGGTTTTCAGCGTAAGCCCAATCTTGTAAGTAGATTTTCGTATGACCTGGAGCAATCCGAAGGAAGTCGCTTTACGTATGTCAAACTGATAGAGGACAGTTCAAACATACAGTTGATAATTGAGGTTGCAAAGCCGGAATTATTGACACAAGCCTTTAACAGCGGTTAAAGCAACTCCTAGGCTTGTAAAGGACGTCAACTGGGGGAATCAAGTGCGTGACGATCTGTGGGGGATCTAGAGACGTAAGGAGTGCGACAATAGCCAATTCGCTTGGGTTGCTAGAGTTGGTCTCTGTTACATCCCAGACCGAAGTCTTATAGTAGGCTAGCTAGTATTTGTAGACAGTTTGTACTGTGCGGTGTTCAATCTGGGCGAGGTCCCGAGGTTTTTCCACAGGTCATAGTTTCCTCGTTAAAAAAATCTCTGGTGTCGTGTGTGCTTTACTTTCCGCATTATATTCTTTGATTATATAATTAAATCATAAACAAGAAGTACGTTATTCATAATCGTCGGTTGGTCCATAATCCATCCAGGGGATTTGCCAAGCCTTGTCTTGCATTGGACCTATCACTTGTGATCCGACTCCGGTTATCAGATTTGGATATTGATTTTTGAGATCGTCTGTATCTTACCATAAGACTCACGAGCCCAAACGAAAAGTTGGTAGTATTTCGGTACCCCTGCTTTTTCAGAGCTTACATGGGTTAATATGTTAATCCCACATGTTGTTTGTGCAAATAGTAAGAATCAGAGCAACTTTAAAGTCTGTTTACCAAAACTTATAAAGTGATTCTACTCATTCTTGATACGAAGCTCCCCCTTAATCTTTATACCTCTTTTTGCCAGATTGGTATGAAGCCCAATATTTACTCCCCTTTACTTGATACTTTGAAAAGTACATAAGTAAGCAATACGGTGTTCTCCCCTTATGGTTGTGAACCACACAAGAACAAGAAACTATATGTATTCTCCCTCTATTTGTCACAAAAGTGTGACAAACCAGTTGAGACTTAGGGTTTCAAGCCTATAGAGATAGTCAAGTCAATGATCTACTCGCATATCAAGTTTAAGATGAAATAACTAGGAAATCAAAATGAAAATCTCGAAGTTGATTCATCTTTGGAGAAATATAGATACACTTTTCTCCTAATATTCAACATCCATGCTCCCAAAAAATATTTATTATTAAGCGCAAGTTCAAATAAGAACTCTTCCCCATATGGTGTTATTCAATAAAGAACAACAAACAAAACCTAACTAGACAAATAATTTAATGTATCCAGTTTTCTTTGTTAATAATTTTTTTTCCCTAGCCAATTTTTTAGAAAATAGTACATGATTTTTGAGCTAGTGGAAACCCTAAAAATCATATAATCAAAAGTTTCTTAATCGTGAGAGAAAGATTAACTTTTGTAAATAGACATAACCTTGAATCATCACAAAAGTAAAGAATAAGTTCATGTATGCAATACATAAGATTGATGTAGAAAAAGCAAGTATTGTAAACATCATTAATAATCAAATCTAAAAAGAACTTTTATTAATGAATACTAATAAAGTAGCATATTTTGAAAAACTCTAAAAAGCATGAAAATGCAAACTACGTTTAGATATAGTTTATATTCCTTAGGCAAAAGTAAGAACAAGTTCTTACAAGGAACCAACTATTCTATTTGAAATAAGCCATGACGAAGTTATTGATTTCTTCGATATCTTGATCTTGATTCATAGGCACAGAAATTTCGAGATCAAATCCCTAAGGATCACTTACAGATGCCTTGTGAACTTCTTTTACAAGCTCTTCTTGTCACAAGAGCTTGTTGAACAGCCAGAGTTTTTAGAAACACTTCCCCAAGAGATCTCACTTCTCTTTTTGTTTCTCTGCATTCTTTGAGAATAGATGCAATCCTTTGATTCTTCTAAGAAGGGTGTTCATCCTTGCCAGATTTAGACTTCTTCTTCTTTTTCTTGAACCAGGGTTTGTTTCCTTTGTTGTTGGCTGCTTTCAAAGGATCATCTGGCTTTATGGTATCCTTGTCAGTTGAATTAGGATCCTTGCTTGGGAAGGTAATAATAAGGGGTTTTACCATGTTGAAGAGTTTAGAATGAAATAAGAGAAGACTCTTAATTCCTTTATAAATAGTTCTTTCAAGAATTTTCCAAGAGATAAGGACTCTCATAACTACAGGATACAATATGGATTTACCCTAATATCGTACGGAAAAAGCGGAACGGTTCGGAAACCTGTTCAACATAATGGACATTCATTAATACGTGTATTTCAACGTTATTTCATTGATGTGTCCCACTTTGAGAGTCACCCAACATCAATTTATACCTTTTGTATAGACAATTTTGTCCAGTGACACATACAAAGGTTTTCATTGAGGATTATCAATTAGTTTAAACAAATACAAACGAAAAAATGAAAAAGACTCTAAGACCAGATCTTTGCCCGACCACACAGTGACAACTTATTCCAAGGGGCTATGAATGAGCTATAAATCCTTTTTGCAACTAGTGCGAGAGGGGATGAGCATGTTTATGCCCATTGTGTGATGCTGAATCTTTTTCCGAACTAAGTTTGCCATTCTTAGTCCTGACTTTTTTGAATTTCTCAACTCCTTGTGTTGCCCTTAAGGAGATTGAGTGTTTTCGGTCTTTACTAGCTTCGTTGTCATTGGCAGCTTCAAAGATTCGAATAACATTCATGAGTCTAGCAGCTTTTCTTTGTAGTTTGTCAGCATACTTGACCTTTCGTTTGTATACATGACAATGCTTATAATCATGTCCCTTTTTAGCACAGAAGTTACATCTAATGAGACGTTGTTTGTGCTTAATTGTAATGATTTTCTCTTTGCAAGATGTGTCACTTGGAGTTGTGTCCATGGAAATGGAACATGCTTCCAATTCTGATTTGGAGTCACCCGCATATTATCAGAATTGACACACTCTGCAATGAGTGCAACTTCACTTTCCTTATTGTCTGAGTTGTAAACATCAGAAGAGTCATCAAGTGTAGGAGCAAAGCCCTTGGCACCTCCAGTATATTTCCTCATATTTGGGCATTTTTCAGCCAAGTGGCCAAACCCTTTGCATTTATTGCATTGTGGCATATCATCATCATTAACTCCCCTTTTATTCCCTTCTTTAGAAGGGATTTTATCACGGGGCTTAGGAGCTGATGACAGGGTTTTCTTCTCTTATTTCATTCTAAAACGTTAGGGTTATTTTGGTCATGATCGAAGATTTTTTACCTTGGCAACAAGGTCACTTCTTGTTATTGATAAACCATGTACTTCTTGGATGGCATGTTTCTTTGACTCGTATCATAAGGGTAATGACCTCAGAATTTTAAACACAATGTCCCTTTCCGGAATAGTTTTTCCTAAGGTGTGACATGCATTCACTATCTCAGACAATTTGTAGTTAAATTCTTCAAAGTTATCATCCTCAAGCATCCAAAGGTTTTCCCAATCAAACAATAAATCTTTAAGTCTATCTTCTTTTTCTGCTGAATTCCCTTCGAATACGGTCCTTAATCTAATTCAAGCCTCTTGCGAGGTTTTACATGTGGCCACGTGATGGAAAAAACCAGGTGTTACTACATGAATGATAGCGTTAAGCCCATCATAGTTTTGCTTAGCGGTTAGAGTTTCCACCTCATTATAGTCCGCTATATCTGAAAAAGGAGGGGTACCGAAATACTACCAACTTTTCGTTTTGGCTCGTGAGTCTTATGGTTTAAGTCTGGACGATCTCAAAAATCAATATCCAAACATATAACTAGAGTTGTTAAACCTCGACAAAGAGTACTTTGGAGTCAACTTTACAGTTAGGCAATAACGTACTACTTGGTGCTTTAATTATATAATTAGAGATATAATGCGGAAAGTAAAAGCACACAAGACACCAGAGATTTTTTTAACGAGGAAACTGCCTTGCAGAAAAACCTCGGGACCTCGTCCAGATTGAACACCGCCCAGTACAAACTGACTACAAACACTAGCCTACTATAAGACTTCGGTCTGGGATGTAGCAGAGACCAACTCAAGCCCTCCAAGCGAATTGGCCATTTTCGCCTTCCTTACGTCTCTAGACCCCCCACAGATCGTCACGCACTTGATTCCCCCAGCTGACGTCCTTTACAGGCCTAGGAGTTGCTTTGACCGATGCCAAAGGCTTGTGTCAGCAATACTGGTTTTTCAACCTAATTGTTGACGTATGGTGTAACTATCCTCTATCAGTTTACCACACACAAGATGACTTCCTTCTGATTGTTTAATCGTCATACGGAAATCTACTTCACAAATCGGGGCTAACACGCAAACCAAGTAAGCAATGCCGAATTCGTATCTACCTCAGTTATACACGAAGAATCACTTAAGAAACTTGTATAACTGGAGCTAACTAGGTCTTACAACACCGAGTGCAGCCGTGCGTTGCTACCTTTCCAACCTTTACGTAACTTAACCAGTTCTTGAATAGCCGTATAGCAGAAGAGACGGACTTTAGAATAGACAAGAACTAAGATAGGTTACTGAGGTTACAGGTTAATCTGATCAACCACTAAGGGATCAATCTATCTGTGCTTCCCAACTCTCAAGAGAAGTCTTTATAGTCGTAGGGAGTTCCCAGAGGAGCTGCAACCTACAGAGGATGACTATACCACAACAAGCATTCACCGAAGTGAAAAGAGTTTACGCTACCTTCCCTAAGGACCTTCACGTATGCTTGATGCTTGCGGTATTTGTCCATAGACACCTCTATTTATAACACTCAATAAGATAGGTTGCATTGGAATAAAGCAAGCAATTACTTGTCCCACAAGTTAAGGAAACTTGGAAATCAAGTAAAGAGATTAATCTCAATTGGAATTCTTTTTAACATTATCTGCCAAGTGTTTTGTTAGCTCAAAAACACTTCAAGATAGAAATCCAACAGACCAGAGATAATCTTATCTTATTGACTCATTGAGGATCGTTAGATGGAACACAAAAGATATTATGTTTTACACCAGTCCATCTAAGAGATAAAGGAGTTTGGAATTTGACTCAGAGTGAAATTCTAAAAGAATCTTCACTAAATCCGACACCAGCAAGATGACTACCGTCAGGTTCACGTACTGGTACGCGAAATAAATAGCCATCTCGAACTCAGG
>JAJJMA010195636.1:0-10488 GCA_023529015.1 Papaver nudicaule | reverse complement strand
ACATCCCTTATAACTACCCTTTGGATGGTTTTATTACTTTGAAGCGCCAAAGTAAAGTCTGCGGCGCCAAAATCAGCGCATCTAATTTGACCCCATTCCCAACTAACATATTCACGATGAATATGGCCCATTTGACCATCAACAGTGAAAATACACTGAAGCCTGTTTGAGTTTGATGCTTCCTCTAAGCTATTGCTGGAAGAAGTCTAGATAGGCGGCTGATTTTCGCCCGCTTAGGCTAACTCATTCGCATAGTCGGATAGATTTTATGTGGGAAAGATTCCTTTCCTCCTTTCCTCTACCAGTTAGATCAAATTTGCCTATTTTGATCTAACTCTCTAATTTTTATCCATAGCCTTTGCTCTTATGAATACTAACAATACCAATATTTTATCTAGAAAAGTGATTCAGGGGCTTCGAAAAAAACTGAAGCCCTTGGATCACAGTTTCCCCGAAGTAATTGTGCTCTCCCCCTATGTATTTTTTTTTAATACCAAAACTACCCTTTTATGTTTTGATAATCGGTGATTAACCAAATTGATAATCAGTGATTAACCAAAAGTATGATTAACAAACTTAAAAAAAAACTTAATCAAAAACTGAAAATCAGTGAAATCAAGTGAAGAAGAAGAAGAAGAAAGAAAAAAAAAAAACCTAACTTTTTTTCTAAAAAACCAAAACTTGATTCACTCAACCAAAATGAGTGAATCAAGCGTCGAAATGGAGCTAGAAGTATCTCCTTCCATTGAGGCTTCATTGAAAAACTAGGTCACATTCACTCCATGAAAATCAAAATTCGTGAACCAGAAGTACTTACGGCTGACATCTGAAGAACAGCTAGCCGTAAGTTAGCCTGCCATTAAAGCTTCAGATGCAAGACGTAAGTCCATCTTAGTAGCCGTAACTTACTTACGGCTAATACCGATACTTTAATTAGCAGCCGTAAGTTCCTTTATATCAAAATTTTTGTGTCGCAAGGTTAGTGGCCGTAAGTACAAATTAGTAGCCGTAGGTTTATTTACGGCTGAATTTGTATTTGGCTTAGTAGCCGTAAGTTTATTTACGGCTGAGTTTGTATTTGGCTTAGTAGCCGTAACTTGACTTACGTCTGGGAAAGTGTAGTCGTAACTCTACTTACGGCTTGTACCAGGGTAATTTCAGTAGCCGTAACTACTCCTGTAACTATAAAACAGTACTAATTTTTAACATACATAGATGCCTTACACCTATCAAAACCCAAGTCATAACATAAGTAAACACCCAAGTTTCCCAATATAACAAAACCACACATTCATCCATAAACAAAAGCATACCTAATATCCAAACAAGCTAAAATTAATTCCAGATTCATAACATAAGTTTTTCACTCATAATGGGCATAAGTGTTTCACTTATGAGCATGTTTTTTGCCTTTTCCAGCAATACCTTTTGCTCCAGCTCTACCCCCACGAGTGCGAGGACCATCACCACGACTACCTCTTGGTTCACCAATGTGAGGACCACCACCTCGAGTTCGACGTTGTTCAATAACCTCCTCTTCATCAATATATTCTTCTTCATCCGATACTTGAGGAGGCTGCCGAGAAGATGAGGATTCACGCGTCCTCTTGGTACCTCTCTCGAAGCATTCAAAAAGCGCATCGCCTTGGGGTGTAAGGTCATGAATTCCAGCGATTTGGTTCTTGAGAACTTCCTGTTTACTTACACTCAAAGATTTGCCACTGGAGATGTGGGCGCACATGCTCGTTACCAACATTTGCACTCGTTTTTGCTGCAAATAACATAAGTAGGATTAGTTTAAGACCAATGAATCATAACTATGATGAATTTATAGTGTGCTTACCCCAATTTTGGCCATTTTACCCAACAACTCCAACGATTTCTTCCCCTTCCCTTCAACGGCCTTCTTGAGTTTGGCTTTCTCTTGTTCGATGATGCGGATTGCTTCCGGATCGTGGTTGATCACATAAGGATGACCCCACTTGTAGAACCATGGCAAATAATCTTCTTCAACATCTTTTGTGCCCAATGCAGGAATCAGCTCGCCCATTTGGATGTGGTATTGTGGTTGATGACGATTGTTCCATACGTCCGTTGATGGAGTTGGAGAATAGACCATCTTGATGTAGCTATTTTCAATTTTAGTACCATCCTCTATCTTTTGCAATTTGAAGTTCTCATGACGAACAACAGTATGAACAAAACCAATTTGACGGAGACATTGCCTAGGATTAGTCATGACAAACCCATGAGGATGATAGATAGGCCCATTATAGTCAGCAAGTGGTGAAAGCTGACGCTTGTCATCCCCCGTTTCCGGGTCTATACGCATGTATGGATCAAACACCACTTGGGATGCATCTAAGTTGTCTAATTGTTCCCTCAACCACTCTATCTTCTGATGCTTCTTTCTTAGTTGGTTTTGTTCGAAAGGATACTTCATACCTGTTGGGCGATCGTCATTAGGATCATCATCCTCATCATCCTCATCATCCTCATCATCCCCATCAACCTCAGGAACCTTGTCCTGCTTCCAGTGTCGGTTCAATCTTGGGCGTATCTTAAGTGTTGGAAAATGGTCATAAAACCATGACTGAAATTGAAAACATAACGTTGGGTTACAAATCAAATGAAGACAAAACATATTACAATAAAATGAAGATGGGAAATCAAAAATTACCTATATAATACCAATATTTCCAGCAATGTTGCTAGCACCCGCCCTCGAGGCCTTTCTAAGACTGTCTAAAAGGAAGGCAAGGGTTGCCGAACCCCACGAATAGTCGTGGGTGCCCTCAATGGTCCTCAAAAACTGAAGATAGCCAATATTCACCCGGTTTCCACTCTGGTCGGGGAAGAAAATGGTACCAAGTTGGTGCAACAAGAAAGCTCTGGCCACCTGCTTAGCCCTATCATCAGAAAGGTCCATCTTGAGTGTACCCCCAAACTCAGGCCTCAACCTATCAAGCTTTACCTTTCGAACCACCTGTTTGCATGCGGTTCTTCTTAGGTCTTCCTCACTCTGTCCTGAAGCAATCCAGAATTCCTCCTCACATTTGTCTTTGTTCCACCCAAGAGTGGTGAAACATAGGTCATACAGTTTTGTCCAAGCCATCCTTTCAATGTACCCTTCGCGAACCGCTTTGCCTTCACTTTGGAGGCCGGCAATGGACCACATATCGTCCAAGATGAGAGTCATATCGCCGAATCCAAAATGAAAGGTGTCGGTTTCAGGACAGTATCTCTCTCTCAAAGCGGCAGTGACAATACTGTCATGGATAAGCTGAGAATTCTGAATGCCAGGCCACAATGCTGAAGCCTGAACCAGAGCCTTAACCTTTGGTGATTCTTCATTAATGGACCAAACCCCGGCCTTTTGGTGCTTCAAAAGCTGAACTGCATCTTTATGATCCTAAATACAAAACGTTTAAATTTTAGATTTTGAAAGTAAGATTATAGTAAAGTGGGAAAAGTATTGATTCATACCACTTGCTTACAAACTTGTGCGGCCCACGAATGCTCGTAACCAATCAACACACTTGGATCCTCCGCCTCACCCCAACGGCTGCCGTTTTCCTTTGCTGGTAAAAACCCGTCCTTTGGAATGTTTTGGTGTCTAGGTCCAGCTTTCTTTCTCTCCTTCATTTCGTTTGGTGGCTGTTGAGACGAGCTAGCTTGTGCTACATGTTGAGACGAGCTAGCTTGTGCTACATGTTGAGACGAGCTTGCCTGTTCTTGATGTTGAGACGAGCTAGCTTGTGCTGGATGTTCAGGCGAGCTTGCTTGTGTCAATAACAGATTTGATGGTGGTTCCTCAGAAACTACAGCATCATCAAGTGGTGGTTCACCGCTCCCACTTCCTCCCTCACCTACCAGGCCTACCCTTGCACCTCTGTTGCCGGCGTGCAAATTAACACCCCCACGAGCTGGGGGGGAAGCAACAGGGGTCAGGTCATTAGCTCCCTTTTTCTTCCGCCTGAAGTAAACATTTGGTGAACAACGACTGTTTGAAACAACAGAACCGAGGAAATAAATTACTACTTACGGCTACATAGGGGTTGAAGAAGCAAAACATAACTAACCTACGGCTACAAATGCCCCTATCGAAAGTCGACGTAAGTAACTTACGGCTGAAAGTTATAAGCAATTAGTAGCCGTAACTAGTTGACATTTGGTATCCAAAAGTTACAGGAGTACCTACGGCTGCTAAGGCAAAAACTTTTGGGGACGTAACTATACTTACGACTGATAATTACCACTTACGGCTACTAACTCTGCGATACAACTTTGGTTTCACTAAAGGAACTTACGGCTACAAAAGTGAAAACCTAAGTAGCCGTAACTAACACTGTAACCGCGATTTTGCCCTAGTTTCAGTTTTAAAAATTAATCTAAGCGATAAAATTGAAACTGGAGAGATGGGTTTTCAATTCTTACCTTTGGGAGACCATTTCTGGGTTGGATTGAATTATTTGTGGCGGTTGTAGTGGATTTGGTAATAGTTCCGGTGGGTTTTCGGAGAAAACCGCTCTCGGACGAGTGGGTTGTTCTTCCCCCTCCTTTGGTTTTGATTTCTTCGTCATGCTTTTATAGAATTTAATCGCCGATGAAAGTATTCGTAATCGCCAATTAAGCGAGACGAGGAAATAGAAGAGAAGAAGAGAAAGAGAGAAAGGAGGCGTAGAAGAAGAAGAAGAAAGAAGAAGAAGAAAAAGAAGAAGCCCCTTTGGCTTTTTATTAAAGATTTTATTGCACACGTGTGTTCCGCTCATGTGGCCAATTGGGGTGCAAAAAGAGAGCATGGGTTGTTTCTGCGGGTGTAAATAGTAAATACAACATAACTACTAATTTCAAAATATAGATGATACAACTACTAATATTCAACCATTAAAACACATAATTGGTTTACCCATAGATGTTTAGGTTTACACATAACATAAAAGAAGAACCGTACTCAACACATAATCAAAATCAACTAACATTTCCAGTTCCAAACCATGTTCGGCTGCGGATTAGTTCAAAGCTCGGTCCGCCATTCGCCTCGACAAGTGGACGAAGACGTTCTACAGCAACACAAATTCTATTGCGACAAGGAACGTCGTCCACCTCACCAACTCTCTTGCGTCGAAGATTACGGATTGGTCGCTCATTAAGGTCACAAGTGCAAGGGATATAGCTGGGGCCAGGATCAGGGTCATCACCCAATAGTGGTAGAATATTACGAATTGGTGATCTTATGGCAGGAAGATACTCCCTTTCTGCACCTTCTTGTGGAAGTTCCTCAATAACTTGGCTAGTTTCATTTGGTTCAATCACAACACTGGATTCAGGAATCTGTACTTGCATTATTTCAGTTGGTGCAGCCACGGCACTTGAGTCTGGTTCTCTGAAGCGCAAAATATGGCAGAGAAATGTGAGAAAATTGGTTGTCAGTGTAACTTACGGCTACTAATCCAAATAGATATGCAGCCGTAACTCAACCTACGGCTACTAATTGAAATAGATATGCAGCCGTAACTAAACTTACGGCTGATAAGTTTGTACTTACGGCCTGTAACCTTGCGACAAAAAAGTTTTGGTTTACAGAAACCTACGGCTAGTAACTAAAGTATCGAAATGAGACGTAACTAACTTACGGCTAGTAAACTGAACTTACGGCTTGGATCTGAAGCTTTAATGGCTTACCTAACAAACTACTTACGGCTAGCTGTTCTTCAGATGCGAGACGTAAGTTGGACTTACGGCTCTAATAGCCAGCCGTAAGTAGTTCTGGAACTCGTTTTTTGATTTTCATGGAGTGAATCTTACCTAGTTTTAGCACCAAAATCAATAACAAAAGAGTGGGTTTGGATGCTTACCTTTGTTGCTCCATTGTTGCATCAGTTTTGGTCCCATCCATGATTAAAAACTCGAAAATGAGAAATGTGGAGAGGAAATGGGGAAGAAAAGAGAGGTAAGAGAGGAGAAGAGAGGGGATAAATTTTGATGTTTTAATTGTTAGGTTTTGATTTTTTTTGTGTGGGATATAAGTATTTATGTTTGTAATTAGGGTGGGTAAATTTGGGTAAGAATTAGTGTAAATTAGTATAAGGTTAACTTAGTCATTTCACGATTTTTTTACACCCCCTTATAATTCGGAAAAAAACTGAAGCCCCTTAATCACTTTTCTTTATCTATCCTTTCAATCAGTACCAACAATCTCGAAAATGAAATCGTTGGTTAAATACATGTGATTTTCAATGGAGATTACTATTTAATTATTAACATTAAATATAGGTTTGGTGTTGTGATTTGGAGGACTCACTATTAACTATATACAGTCACTCAGAGTTTCCAGTGAAATAATTATAATTATTGAGAGACTTTTCAGTGGGGGTGTCAACTGTCAACAAGTCTAGTTCCGCTCGGATACGATAAAATCACCACCAGTCCTGAATCCTGATAAAATGTCTTGGTCTTACAAGGCTGGTGGGCATTGCAAAGCAAATCATATGGAATGATATTCCTGCCGCTTTAGGCCCTTTCTACGAGAAAAGCAAATCATATAATTTGCCTTATTTACTCAACTATGGAAAGGGCAAACACCAAAAACAAGCAGGCAAACTGGTGGATTTGTCTGTTTGCTGGTTCATATGGAGTAACCAGCGGTCGCTGGTGTCTCCTTTGGTCGTGATCGACTCTCTCGACAGAGAATCTGAATTTTGACATCGAGATAGAGAATCTCGACCACGAGATTCTTAATACCGATCGATGGTGACTGTAAAATTTACATTAAAATGCATCCAACAGCCCAGATTTCCCAACCTCTATAAATACTTCACTTTCAAAACCATTTCAACTCACACCTCTTCCTCACAATCTCTCAGACAGTTTTTTTGGTCATCTTTTTCTTCACACAACTAGCTTTCTCAGTATTTTTAATCATGGATCCCCGTTTTGGAATCAGTAGTCAAAACACCCAATATGGAGTGATTACTCAAGATCCCCGTTATAGAACATGGAGTCAAGAATCAGCCTATGGGACTATTATTACTCAGGAAAACTCCCAGAATACCAGCAGAAAAGGAAAGAAAGCCACATCGCCAAAAAAACCTAGGGGTGACAAGTTCTCAACTTATGAAGATGAGAACATTTGCCGTTGTTACATTTACTTTACTCAGGATTCGGTTCAGGTTGTAGCGCAAAAGTTCAAAACCCTTTGGGGCAATATCCATGACAAGTTTCAAATTGAAACTGGTAATCCCAAGTCTCGTAATGTTGGAAGCCTCTTTGATCATTTTGGCGTAATTAATTGTGAGGTTACGTTGTATGCGGCTGCGATCACCCAAGCCACTCGAAACAAGCAAAGTGGTGAGGGTCAAAGGGATATTGAGTTTAGGTGCAGGTCCGACTGGATTCACAAGACTGGTAAGCCTTTCCACTTCGAGACTTGCTTTTTCATCTTGAAGGTGTTACCAAAGTTCGACCCAGAGATTTTGGCCAGCAACATGCAGATCCCCGAGTTATCCCCGTATACCCAAACCCAGAATGGAGCCCCTTCGAATCACATTTTTTTGGCCCCTGTGGACTGGGTTCTACTTCCTCCGGACCATCTGGTACCCCACTTAGATAGTTCACGGTTGATCCCAACTCATATCTGAATGCCAATGCTCAAAGCAAAAGCAAGTATATAGGTAGAAATGCAACCAATAAGACTAGAAAAGCAGCACACAGATGCCGCTAATAGGTCATTTTGCTGCTAATAGGTCAAAAAAGATGAGAAAAAAATATACGTATGTCAGATGCCGAAAACTCTCAAAAGGGTTTTGATTTTGAAATGTTTATGAAGAGTCAAGAGACCGCTGACAAGAACAGAACAGTTGATCGGAAAAGAAATCTTTTAGAAATGAGGAAGAGTCGTACCGCTAATGAGAAATTTCTCGCCACCTGGGAGGAGAATAAGATTATCACTACTGACACTACCCACATGAACCAGATGCAAAGGGAGATGTGGCAGATGAAAGCTGCCAAGCTCAAAAAAAAGATGGAAGAAGAAGAAGCTGAAGGTGGCCAAAAAGAGGAGGAAGAAGATGAGTATGATGATGATGATGATGATGATGAAGTTACTGCCATTTATGATTAATCAAGGAATTGGAAGATGAAGATTAGGACACGGATGAAGAAATGAGGAAAAAGAAAATGTTAGTTTGGTTTAATTAGGATTTACTTTTTTGTTTTTTTTCCATTGAGAAGTTGTTGGTGTTTGGTTTAGTTTAGTTTAGTTAGGATTTATTTTTAATGCATTTAGATGTAACCTATTTAATTTCAATGTAGAAGACGTTCTATTTAGTTAAGAAAATTTGCATTTAAATTAAAAATAATGGTGGTGCATGCACAATAATAAAAAATACAAAAACAACAAACAAAAGAGAAACAAAGAAACAATTTTAACCCGGCGCCGCCTCAGCCCCATGTTATGCCCAAGGATGAGCACAAAGATCATCTCTCAACCTAAGATACAATGAGGAATACTGAATAGATTCAATCATGTACTCATATTGCAATGCAGGTAACCCGCGGTGTGGTTGAACCCGAGGCATCTGATCTACCGGATAACTAGTCAAACTCTTATCACGACAGATTTCCTCAATTACCTTGTTAAAATGCATCATTGCAGGGCCATGAGGCTGCTTGTATGCTTGAACCAAGGTAGACCATACGGGTAGATACCATCAGCAAGATTGTACCCATGGGTGTGATTGTTGCCGCCGAGGGTGAAATTGACGGCGGGGGCCAAGCCGCGCTTCAGGTCTTCAATGAGAGGCGACTTGTGCAAAATATTTATATCATTTTGTAAACCTGGAAGACCAAAAAAAGCATGCCATATCCAATAATCTTGGGTAGCAGCAGCTTCCAAAACAACTGTTGGTTTAGGGTAATAAACCTTATACAAACCTGTCCAAAAAGTTGGGCATCCCTGCCAAACTCAGTGCATGCAGTCAAGACTGCCTAGCATTCCTGGGAAGCCCCTATCTTCGTTTTCTTCTAAAATTCGTAAAGTATCATCAACTGTAGGTTTTCGTAAAAACCTCGGACCAAAATGATTCATAATGGTTTCACAGAACAGAGAAAGATACTTAAAAGCCGTTGTTTTGCCCATCCGAATGTACTCATCTGTGCAATCCGCCGACATCCTGTAACATAGAATCCTTAGAGCTGCATTAACCTTCTGCTCAAGACTATGACCTTTAATATTAAGTGCATCAAACTGATAATTAGATTGGGGCTCTACCAGAAAAAGCTCACCAATTAATCTTTGCACCAAGTGGGAGCATGCAGAATCGGTTCTGGAAACATTGGTAGGAGTAGACGCAATTGGGAAGGAAATAATGGTGCATTAGTTTCTGGTGGTGAAGTTCCCGCCCTCGATACGTGTACCTTATAAATTGAATTTCTTTTGGCTCTGGAGGTTTAGGGATCGATCCTGTAAAGTGCATCAGAACCATGATTCTCTTCCTTTTACTCTCATCGTCGGACTCTTCATCCATTTATTACAACCTTCGAGCATACCTATCTTGTTCTCTCATAAACTGCCTTTGATGAATAATTATCTCATCATCAGAATCGAAATCCATCATCACTTGTGTTTTGAAAGAGGATTTGTGATTTGTGATTCGAATAGGAGGGGGAGAGATGTGTTATTTGTGTTGAATATGGTAGATGGGATTGACTTTTATAGGTAGAGAAAATGTAACCGTTTTTGGGTGAATTAATGGTTGAATTTAACTATCTCGACGTCGAGATTCAGTCTGTCGACCGAGTTTATTAATGTCGACGTCGAGAGACACTCTCTCGACAGCTTGATAATCTCTCGACCGTTAAGAGTCTTCTGTTGTACCGTAGTGGGAAACGTGATTTAGCTCCTTGCATAGGAAGCGGCCTTACTTGGATCTAATAGAATTTCCATTGATCGAACCAGAAAACCTGTTTATATAGTCGATGGAAACTTGTTCGGTAAGGAATTTTTCATTTTTTACCATAGTGGCATAGCCGATTTTTCATTTTTTACCATAGTGGCATAGCCGATTTGCAAGGCCACCTGACATGGTGCCAAGTCTCGTACGAAGGGGCCTATTTTATTTATTTATTTATTTATTTTTTTAATTAAAATTTTATTAACCATCATCAACTGAAAGAAGCTTACAAGAATTGGATGAAAGCCTCGCAACAAGCTGAGCTCCAATCTCTTTTTGCACGACAACCCCAATCCTATGAAAAAGAAAATCCCCAACTATGACGTTTGTTAAGGATTGGCTCGACCAAAGCCATGAGGGTTAGTCCCACATAGAATAAGGGAGGTTCTAGGTGGTGCCTAATAAGTTGTAGCATCTCCTAACATAGTACCGAGGCCTTTTAAGATAAAACCCCACACCCGACCCAAAGGTGGTTGAGTTGGGGACAGTATCGGTACTATGTGGTTGGGCCCGGAATGGGCCCGACAGTCCGTTG
>JAJJMA010195624.1:0-10662 GCA_023529015.1 Papaver nudicaule | reverse complement strand
TATATATCAAAACTTTATGAAAATACAGATAAAATTAAAAAAATTAATACAGTACTTATCAACATAAAAAGTACAATTACAGAAAATATGATAACTTGGTTATACAATTATACAGGTCAGATGAGTAAAAACATAATCATCAGAGGGCATTCAAGCATAATTTTGCTATACACACTCCTTCCTCGTAGATCTGAACAAAGCCAAGTCTTGCTCTTCCTTGAATCTCCATAACTCTTCCTCAACTTAATGAATCAAAGACAAAGAGCTTACCTTGCGTGGTCTGTTGTAACGCTGAGGTGGGTCACGGTTACGACGCTTCTCACGAGACCTAACTCTAACAACGTGAGAGTGGATTGCACAGGAAACGCAGTATTGCATCTTAGAGTACAGCTTTGGAACTTGGAAGTGTGTATCCTATCAAACATAAATATTTACAACACCCAACAAAAACACATCAGGAATCAACTCATCCAAAAAGATAACTCTACAAAACCAACATAAATCAGAAATTTGGAAAACAAGACTACCATCATAAACACAAGATTCCTGAACATCACGAACAGCAGCTTGTTCTACGATGTTGCGGACGAGAAATCTCTTGATAGCCTTATCCTAAACAGATTGATTGAAAAAATGAGTTAGAAAATGAATCATAACAAAGCAGTACATCAGAACAAAGAACATAGATTTTAGAATAGGATTAGTTACCTTAAAAAAAGACTAATAGAAGAAGATAAGAGAGCAGAAGAAGAACCAGATCTATATATATCCCCACCACCAAGATCTACCAATCTCTCAAATCCATACTACACCCAACACATAGATAAACTCAGTAGTAAACAAACCTAGAAGAGAAAATTCTCCTTGAGATTAATTGAGAAGCCATCTTTAACCTACAGAAGAACATCAAACAGATTTAGATTTATTTTAGTTTTCAACTGCAGATTGAGAAGAAGATTGAAGAAGAAGATTGAAGAAGATTGAGAAGATTGTGAATCTGATAATCGAAGAGGGTTACAGATTTGATCTTCTCTAACCTTCTCTCTTTCTTTCTGGTCTTCTCTCTTTCTTTCTGGTCGATGGTTTGGTTTTTGTGGATAAGAAAGAGAGAAAGAGAGAGTGGATAAGAAAGTGAAGTCTGGAAGTCGAGAGAAGTTTAAGATTTTTTTCACACATCAACGGCTATTAGTAGCTTAATCTGAACGGTCAAAAATATTCGGTGCGCACCGTGGCTTTCGGTGCGGTTCTATACCATCGCCATCGCCATCGCCATAAGGTTCGGTTTTTCAATTTTTGCACCATCGCCATCGCCATCGCCATTGGCTCGGTTCGGTTTTCCCAATTTTCGGTGCGGTTCGGTGCGGTTCACCACGGTTTCGGTTTTTTTGGACAGCCCTACCCATTATTGGCACTGATGAAAAGGTGTGGAAGTCACTGTGAGGATACGCAGCTGCACATCGTATCAAGATATTTGTGGGGAAATGTATACGAGGAATAGTCCAACAAGAGTCAGGCTATCAAGGCACATTCCAGGGATAGAAGGACAATGTGGATTATGCGCAGAACATGATGAGACGTTGGAACACATCTTATTTGAATGTTTGCATTCAAGAAAGGTCTGGAGAATTCTCAAGGTCAACATTGATGCAGCAAGAATTCAGCATGTATCAGTTCAGAATTGGGCAATATCATGGTTCACAAGTACTCATACTTCTGCAGAAACTTTGTCACACTCTGACTTCTACGTACGCATAGTAGGAAGCTGGATCTTATGGAAAGATCGGTGTGAAGCCATATATCAGGGAGTTACTCCTAATCATATAAAGACTGTTAGGAGAATTAATTACTATCTTCAGGCTTGTTTACATGCATCTAATCATATTCCTTCACACACTACCAGCATTAATAGTTCTGCATCATGCATTTCTAAGTGGCAACCTCCGCAATTAGGAATGTTGAAAATAAATGTTGATGCTTCTTTTGATCTTATTACTCATGAATTGGGAACTGGTCTTGCTCTTCGTGATCATTCAGGTCTTTGTGGAGGGATCAAAGGCTCATACTCAGATGGAGCATTATTAAGTGCGGAGGATGGAGAAAGTATGACTGTCAAGGAAGCAATTCTCTGGGCACAAAGTAAAGGACTAGACAAAATACACATTGAGGCTGATGCTAAGGCCGTGATTCAAGCTATCACGGAGGGTTACCCAACATCACACTGGGATAGCAAAAACATCATTAAAGAAATAAAACATCTTGCTGGTTTTTTTAGAATTTGTAGTTTTGGTTTTGTTAGTAGGGATGACAACCAAGTCGCAGACAATATTTCCAAATTTGTAAGGCAGTCTAAAGTCCATCTGGACATGCCAGATTCTTTCCCTGTTTTTGTTTCAGACTTGTTGGCAAAGGATCATAGCCTTGCTTCTTTAAGTTAATAAAATTCAGTCTTTCGTATCAAAAAAAAAAAAAGGGCAACTTTTGTGGACCGTCGAGATTTTTATGTTGTATGCAACAGTCAAATATATAAGTTGTACCGGCAGACTGGCGGCGTAACACGCGTCAAGCGGCGGTTAAGAATATTGGTTTGCAAGGCCATTTTCTCGTTTTATAACTCCCATAGTGGCATCAAAACTTGCAAATTCAGTGTTTACAACAGCCATAGGGATTTGCCCTTTTTGATGCCACTATAGGAGGTGCAGAGGTGAAAAATGGCATGGCAAACCAACAAGCGTATTGGTTTTCCTGGTGAGACACAATAAGCGCCGACTGCGCCAGTTATGCCGAGCGGCACAAGTAATGCCTCCAGGTATAAGTTGCACATTTATTTTACTACCTCCGTTCCAATTTAGTTGATGGATTTGGTTTTTAGACACTCGCCTTACACTTGCTAAAATTTGTATTTTTTCATAATTTTTTTAACAACATCTAAGCATTTTATCTTCTACGTTAGATTTCCAAACTCAAATGCAATAATTTTGTCAAAAAAATTGTAGAAAAATACCAATGTTAGCAAGTGTAAGGCGAGTGTCTAAAAACCAAACCCATCACTAATTTGGAACGGAGGGAGTATTTTTTTTTTTAAATGCGTTGGTTTTCGACTGGGCGACACAAGTTGTGCCGCCAGATATAAGTTGTACTCTTTTTTTTATTGCGTTGGATTTTTACTGAGCGGCACAAGTAATACCTAGCGGCACATTGTGCCACTCGACTCATTCCATGCCGTGTACATCGTTTCCCCATAGTGGCAAACACGGTTTGCCCGTCCACCTGCCATGGCAAACAATAAAAATTCATTCCATCCATAGGAACTGCCCAACAGTATAAGAATTAATGTAGAGTTCCGTAAGAATTAATTATTCCATCTAATAAGAATTAATTTTTCCATCCATAAGAATTACCATAAAAATTCATTCCATCCATAGGAAGTGCCCTAACAGTATAAGAATTACCATAAGGAAGAAGAAGAAAACTTCTGCTTTTCAACTCAAGTTTGTCTTACTCTTTGTTGATCAAAGCAATTACAATCACCAACATAAAAATATCATTGTAGAGTTTATAGATGCAATACATTATGATGAGTTCAAATTTTCGCCGATCAGGATGTTTCATGACACCCTTTTCTTACATTAATCAGACCCACGACACGAATTTCTGCTTGGACAGCTTTCTCCCATACTCCGTGGAGAACTAATTATCTTGACCTGCTCCGATCATGGGCAGTTCCCAGGCACCGGCAGTGAATAGAGAAACTAGAATTCCTCCAATAACAAAATAAATGGATTAACTTAAGTTCTGATGTCACCTTCACATTTGTGCTTCTGTGCTCAAGGAAAGCGGATAGAGAAACCTGTATCAGTGTTAGAAACATCCACATGGCTAAACTCATCAAAATCTGAATCTGAATCCACGTCCATGTTGTACCACTCTCGTTGGGAGCTCTCATCTTGCCCACTGTTGGATAAAGGAACCCTCAGTTCACTTAGCGGAGCTGGTAGGGGCTCTTCAGTAAAATAATTGTCCTGGAGAAGTTCCATTGCTGTAGCTCTGCTTGCTGGATTTAAACTGACAAGCTTCTGAACTAGGCGGATTTCATCAGCTGATCGGTTTGGAAGACATATTTGTAGACCCATCGGGGTTTTGTTATCATTAAAAAAGATCTTCCCATAATCAGGAAGTTTCACGCACCCCGGCCAGGTTTCCTCGGATAAGTTTCCCAAAACATTGATAATCCTACTAAGCTGATCAATATCTGAAGTTCCGGGAAAAAGTGGTTCCAGACTGAACAGCTCAGCGAAAATGCAACCCAACGACCATAAATCTATTTCCTGCCCATATTTAACTGCCCCATAAAGCAATTCAGGGGCTTTAAACCAACGAGTTCCAACACAGGAAGTAAGATCACCGGATCCATGTTCTTCAGCCTCGTAAGTATAAGAATTCTTGAATGGATCATCTTCGGGATCACTTGCTGTACCAGTAGCAAAGCAAGATGTATTTCCATCATGAATATTAGGATCTCTCTCAGTTCCATCCTCGGGATCCTTAGCTTTTATATGATCTAGTTCTCGCAAATAATCTTCTTTACTGATAGTTTCTCGCTCATCGCTTCCAACACCTTCTGGATGTGACTTTTCTGTTGCCAAAACAGTATCAGGTTGTTGTTGAAGAACCCACTCTTCAGTGGGAGTGTTTTGCTCAGGAGGGGTGTTGTTCATACCGTCAATACACGACTCTAACAGGATTCTTGACTGTCAAAACGATACCAATCAAATTACAAGTTTCAAAACAAAACTTAAATATCATACAAAAGGAGGGCACTAAATGCTAGTACTAAAGAAAATTATCTACGATCCTACATGAAGACACAATCAGATATAAACCACAGTAAATTCAAAGAACTAAGGAGACACTCCAACAATTCAAGATGGCATGCTTTCAATTCTATGTGACACTAATAAGGCAGGTAGGTGTGGTCCAAGCTTCAAACTCTAGAAACAATTAAAGTGCCCGAGTAGAACTATCAAAATCTGTAATAACAAAACAAATATCAGTTGCTTCCTATAGTTAACTCCCTAATGATACTGCACATAGCATACCAGAAAATCGGGTCTTTTGTTCATTTCTCGAAACCAGCCCAGTGATTTCAATATTACAATTAAACATAGAGGATTGTTATCCAGGAATTCAATGGTATACACAATGTTTACACAGGAAAAAATCCGATAAGGATCAATTTACCAATTGAACTAGTCTTAAAACACCCCAAGGTGTAGGTTACAGTGGAATGCAGGTTTGGTAGTGTAATGGATGTTTAACTGGTGTAACATGTCATTATGAGTTGATCAAGGCATGTAGAGTTTAACTAGGCAGGTCTGAAAAGATCCAGAGAGTTCTTAATGGTAAATATATATTCGAACCTGGTATCCCATTTTCAACATGCAAACAGCAAACCGAAGTAGAGGGCCATGCACAACCAAAGTTTTTTATGCACATTCTATTCACATGAAGGAGAGGGAAATACCCATGCATTGCTCAAACATCACCATGATCATTTTGTGCACAGAAAAGATTATTAGCAGATACCAACTCCAAAATTTTCATATCCTGTGGGAGTGAAATGAAATAATATGGGGATGCAACATAAAAGAGCATCACCTGTCCAAAATCTGCCAATTTTAAAACGCCATCCTCTGAAATCAAAAGATTTGCAGGCTTGAGATCTCGGTGAACAATCGAACTCCTATGGCAAGCATCGATACCAAGCAATATCTGAAGCATCCACCGTTTGATCTCGCCTACAGAGAGTCCAGTCTCCCAATTCTTCTTAGCTTCTTTTATCACAGATGCAAGGTCGGTCCTAAGAAATTCAAGAACAAGAACAGCATCCTCATTTTCCTGCCAAAAGTACTCATGGAGAGTAATGATGTTTGGGGAGTTTTGGAGCATCTGAAGAGCCTCAATCTCTCTAAAAGCACTTTGGTAGTCGTGAATCTCTTTGAGAGCAACTATGAGATTGTCAGAGAGACGACGAGCCTTGTAGACATCAGAGTAAGCACCATAACCAACTCGCTCCAGGATTTCATAACATTGAGTTATCTCTTTTCGGCTGTAGATGCTCCAGCTTCCAGAAGGAGCAGCCATGACAGAGGTTTAGAAATCCGTACAGGGTCGCTCGCTGAATGTTCAAACAACTTTTGCGGTTAAAAATTGGCAACCAACAAAAATTACAAAATCTAAAACAAAACAAACTTGTGTAGAAACATTCCAAAAGTTGGTCAACTAAACATAGGAATTGCACAAAGATGAAAGAACAAAGAAAAAAATATAAATCTAAACATGAAGTATAACACACCAAGACACCATCTTGTCTATTTCATCCAAAAATCAACAATATGGGCATTCCCTAGATAAGCTAATTAAGAAAAGCTTAACATATACTGTAATTGCTAAGAAGAAGAAACCTACGAAGCATTTTATCAAACATATAAACTGCAACCAGCAGGAAAAATCTTTTATCTTTGAATATTGCTATATAAAACTTAGGATTCACAGTATAAACTATTAAAGGCCAAACTTTACCTACAGAATACAAAACATAAGAATCAACATAATAATTTTATCAAATCAGAAGAATTCATCATAAATACAAATTCTGATACTTAATTTGAAGAGATGAGAAAAGAAGAGACCTTTCGACTGATTCTTGGTGGAATCGCAGCTGTTATGCAAAGAGGAGAGATGGGGCGATGATCCTTCTCTGCCTGTGAGCGAGGAGGAGTGGAGTGGAGGCTCTGTAAGGGGAAGGACTAAGGAGAGAGAGGTTTTGTACTCAAGTCTTAAAATGGTTGCCCCCTATAACTCAGGTAAGGGGCAACCAGTTGTTTTAGCGTAAGGGTGTGAGTAAGGTGTAAACTTTACACCCACATCTACTAAAACTTTTTACTGTCTTTTTTTTTTGGGTAGATAAAATGCAATAAAAAGAAAACTAGCCGCAGCTAGAATAAGAGTTTTGCCTGTTAAGGCATACAAAAGCATCTCTTGCTAAGATGTCGAAGATAAAACCCGGCGGATAGCCAGCCATATAACAGGCAGTTCTTGTATTGAAACGATGGTTCAATTCAAGCGCTGCCTGATTTGCTGGCTTTGGAATCAAATTATAACTAAAAAGTTTGTTATCAATATTACAAGAGTTAATAGTTTTGAATCCTCCCAAGTAGAAGAGGCCTGCCAACTGATATTAGTGTTTTTGCCTTCCAAAATATTGATGATACTTCTGCTATTTGACTCGTATTCCATGGACTGAAACTCTGCAGCTTGCCCCCATGTCCAAGCTTCTTTAGCCGCCTCCACCAATCCCTGATCAAGAGTCTGGGTCATCACTTTCAGCCTGTTTTGATGCCTTTTCTTTACTGTTCAGTTCAGAATCCTCTTTTAACAAATCACACTCTCTTTAACTATTACTTTTGTTTCAAATTATAGAACCTGATTTCTCAACTTCTGGCGAGTTTGACAAGACTTATTGCTTTCATATTTTAGAGACATGGTGCGGGAATCATTCTTCCATAAAATAAAAAATAAAAATCTGGGAATGCTCCCCTGAGCACAATATCAGCAAAATTCTGAATTACAGACTGAAAATCTGGGAATACCACTCGTTATTTCGAAAATTTATATGCGCTGCAGAAGTATGCACAGAAAAAGAATATTGTTTGCACACCTAACATAATAGTTATAGATCGTTTTATCGAAATGTCTACCATCATATCTGTATGTATCTCTCTATTTGCAGTAAGTATTTATCTCAATAGCTCTCCAGTAAGGAGTTACCTCTCTACTTTCCAATTAAATCCTCATGTTTCTCTGCCCAAAGTAGAGATGTAGTTCACTACTGTTACAGAATAGGGTTAGAGAGTTGACATGGCAGGATGAGTTGCCATAACTTCGCAGCATATGGATACTGAATCAGGATAGAGTCAACTGTTTTTCTGTCTGCAATACAACTGCACTGTTGTCAAGCTAGAAACTCATTTTTTGGAGGTTATCAAGAGTCATAATCTTGTCAAGAACTGAAGACCGTAGAAAGAAACAGATATCTGGTGGCACAAGTAAGGTTCCAGATTCCTTTTGCAGGGAATTTATTGCTGCAGCTTCAGACAACCCTTCATGTCTGTTGAAAAGGGCTTTCTCTACTTTGTCTACATCCCACAATCTCAAGAATCCACTCCGGCCGAACCTTCTGGTTTTGGCCCTCTCAACGTACAACCATTGAAGACTGCAATATAGGTTCTGAAGTGAAAATAGGCTCAAGATGGTTCATAAACCTGTGGAAACTGCACCCAGCGTCTTCGACACGTCAGAGTTTAAGCCACATAGGTTTCTTCCGTAACTCGGTGGTTTGGTAGTGCTGCAAGATATTTTGAACTTCAGAGGTCACAACATCGAGTGCCTGCCATTTAAGTCAGAGCGAAGGATGCATCCAGGGTCTACATCCACCAGGAGACAACATTTCACATGGTGCTTACTCGTCTACTCCAGGCACTCAGTAAAAATAACAAAAGAACAGGTGTAACCATGCTCAAAGAAACCCAACTTGAATTCACTTTCACTGTGCCTCCAATTCAATTATTTGAAGTAGCAGCAAGGAATGAAGAGTTCTGATTCAACTCTAATGGAAAGAGTTTTCACAAGAGAGTCGTCTCAGTAATGCAGTAATAATTGGTCCTCTAGAATGTTAAGAAAACGGCAAACTCTAAGCAAAAAAAAGCTACGCCAAGTAAATGATAAGTTGTTAAACATAAAAAGAGCTTTATTCTTAATCACCTCATGACTATGCAAAGCAAAGATTATAAGCTTTATGATGCTATCGAATAAACACTATCTTTCCTCTACTACTCTTTTAACATAATGAGGCAAGCTTATACACTAGCCAATATACTACATTGTAAATACATGAATCATGTCGGAAACTGGACATATAAACGCACAAGTTATAGTGGCTAACCTACAAGTCTCTGAAACAAACTGATACCTAAACTGAAACAAGCTACTACATAACTCCCTCTGGCAATCATTTAGATGAATTAATAATAGGCAAATCCTGAGAATTAAACTGACATTAGTAGACCACCAACAGTTGTGGAAGTGCCTGAGCATACTCTTTTACAGACATCATTGAAGACTCCTCAATCATTTTTAAAATTGAATACATGTAAATTTATGCTTAATCAGACCCTTGGAGTCTTGGGGGTTAGAGATTGAAATTTCGCTAACAGAACACCTAGGTAATAAAACAAAAATCATTGCGCATATCTTGGGCATTAGAGTAAACAAGAGATTCTTGATATTATATCTGGAGATCTTGAATTCACTCTATATACAGATCAAAATGGATACTTTTACTTTTAACCATATAAGATACAACTAATCACAGGAAATGACAAATTCACATTAAGAGTAAATCTCAAGTTAGATACCTTAACTGAGGCAAGTTACAACATATTTGTCTCTGAACATCCTTCAGAAGTACTACTAGGTGGTAGCTCTAGATTCAACTGCACTTGGGAATAGCTTCAACAGTTCTGGAGCTTCTACCTTAAACTTGAGCACAAACTTCTCCAAGAAAGACTTCTCAGAGTATACCAAAAGTGAACTTAAGGGACTTGATTCTTAACCAGACCTTTGGAGGTCAATATTTTGATAATAGAACACCTGGGGTATGATCCGCTTCTCCAAGCTATAGCAAAAAAAAGTATGGGTTTACCCATTAGAATCACAAGGTAATGCATCATCGAGGTTCACTTTTTGTCAGAAGTCTTCATACAGTGAGGATGGATCGTAAATGCATTATGAATTTTTTTTTCCGACCAACCCAATCTCCTGTAAACACCCATCCTTGACTTCCAACTCGATTTGCTTAACCCTGCCATTACTTGGATAGCTAGAAGATATGTAGTTTTATAAGGATCGAATTCCATACCCTTAATCTCTTCTACAATCCCCTTAAATCTGCCGGTGCTTATCGTTAGTGCTCTTGGAAAATTGATTAGAAACTTGATAATATTGGATTCAGGGACGCCTTCATCTCTCAAAAGCTCAATGTTGACCATCATCTTTCCTATACCTAGATTGTTATTAAGAAAGTTTCTTGGATGGCGGCTGAGGATGGTGATAACATTCTTGTCAGAATGCAGAATGTTCTCAAGGGCATCAAACGGAGGGATTATATGTTTTTCTAAGTTTCTTTCCAGCAATTGTGGGTTGGTTGAGATGAACTTGGCAAGGTCAATTCCAGAAAGGCCTTTAGATTCGAAAGAATCAATAATGGGTTTTAGGGTTTGAGGATCGGATGAGTCCGTAGCTTTCGAATAGGGTTATGACCAAAACTTCATTTGATGAGGAACTCAGATTACTAACTGGGGACGACGATGAGGAAATGAATCTAAACTTTACAGGAAAAAGACATGGATTTGGAACAAGAAGATGACATGATAAAACATGGGGTTTTCGAAGTATGTTCATAAATGTTACTACTATCTTTTACCTGAGATAATAATGCATTTCGGAGAGATCGAATCCACATTGTAGAATGAATGGGTTTTCCTGGGCTGGGAGTATTATTGAACTTCAGTGCTATAGATAGCATATGAAAAGTGAATGTGAAAG
>JAJJMA010195616.1:1306-12302 GCA_023529015.1 Papaver nudicaule | reverse complement strand
CCTTTTAAAAAGAGCCACGTATTCAAAATCCCTCAAACATTTGCGTAGGCAATTGTTTCCTAAAAGATATAAAAGGAAAATAATTTATGATTCGGTATCTGGCAAAGATGAGTTCGAACCCAATCTGTTATCGTTCTCCAATGGGAACTCTACTTCCTAAATTCTCTTCTCTCAAAACCCTAAACCCTAACTTCACGTCTCGAACCTCCATACCATTTCGAATTAAAAGATTCTCTTCTTCTTCTTCTTCAATAGCTTCTTCGATTATCAAAGAAGAAGAGAAACCAGTTCAATCAGCTTCACTTGGGGATATTACTAAACCTGATTTCCCAATTCTTCATCAGGTTAGTTAGATTTCATTATTTGTATTTACCTTCTTCTTCTTTTTTAATTAATTGAAAATGTACAAAATGTTTTTTTTTTTGTTGTTGTTGAAATTTCATAGGAGGTTAATAATGGAAAGAAACTAGTGTATTTGGACAACGCAGCGACTTCTCAAAAACCGTCTGTTGTTTTGAAGGCTTTAAATGATTATTATTCAAAATATAATGCCAATGTGCATCGAGGCATCCACTATTTGAGGTATTTTTATCACTTTTCGCCTTGAATTTGAATTGGTGCTGAATTTATATTGATCCTTTTTTTTTTTTGGCATTTGAATTTAGTTCAAAGGCTACGGATGAATATGAGTCGGCGAGGAGTAAGGTGGCGAAGTTTGTTAATGCACCACAGTCTAAAGATATTGTGTTTACAAGAAATGCCACGGAAGCTATTAATCTGGTGGCCTACTCTTGGGGACTTACAAATTTAAAACTGGGAGATGAGGTATGTATTCTCTTATGGATTTGTGGCATGCATAATTGTTTACTGTCTAAGATATGTTTGGGAAGTTCTGAATGTGCACATTCTTTACTATAGTAGTATTCCGCGTTTGTGTTCTTTTCAGTTCTAGTTTTATAGTCGGTGGTTAGTACTGTGTCCAAGGTTTCATGTCAAAAAATACCTTCTTAATTTCCTCACTAGGTGGGATAGCAGTGAGCATATCGTTGTCTTTTAAAGAAATACAGCAGGGTCAGGAGGTTGGTTTAGTAGACCTACTCGTATTGCTAAAGTGCCTCATAAGTTCATCAGCAATCTCATCTCTCTCAGTCAACCAAATTCCTAAGTTATTTTGGAGAGATACAATTTGGGTTCTCCTTGTTCCAAAGTTAGCTTTATGGTGAAAGTAGGTTGTATTCCTATCATCTAATCTCATGGAATCCTCCTTGCCTCTCTGTTTCCAATAATCCTCCTCAACATCATACCAAAATTTGAGTATGATAGTGAGCTCTTCAACCCTGGGAGTGTCCTGGTTACTCCTATTTCTAGCTAAACTAGCTAACTAAGATTCAACGGTAGCTATTTGGGCATTAATTATTATTCCAGTCCCTTGAAACATGCTTAGTACCTGCAAGACCCTTAGTGAGTTAGGGGCAGAGGAACCAGGCATTTCACAGTTCAAATTATTCTTAATTACTTCAGCACAAGTAGAGTCCCTAAACCAAGCTGTATTCACTCCAAATGTTTTTTTTAGTAGAGTTTCCAAGCTTAGAGGTAACAAGCAAAGTTGGACAGTGATTACTGTCCATGACAGTAAGGTGGTATGGACTAGCAGAAGGAAATTTATTTAACCAGTCGATTGCTCTATCAAATCTTTCAAGGATTAGCTCTCCCCGTCCCTTCTATGCATCTAGGTAAAAGGATTTCCTGTATGGGGCATACTACGAAGTTCACTATTATGCAAAATAGCATTAGTGGCATCCAATTCAGATTGAGTGAAGATTTTACCCCCATCTTTCATGTCTAGACAATATTGAAACTTGGGAGCTCCTAATTTTCTGTTTCTAAAGATTTCAATCTTGATATCCATCAAATGGCCTAACATGACATAGTAAGGTAGCTGATATCTTCAGCTGTTCCCGCTCCACCGAGAAAAAAAAAAACATTTTATGTTCGGCCTTGATTTATCATTTTTTCAGTCTGTCCCATGCATTAAGAGGATCAAATTTATCTGTCAGCATCCAAGGACTTGTGACTCATTCTTCTCTCTCGTTTGTTTGTTTTTCTTACAGATCATCATTACGGTAGCTGAACATCATAGTGCTATAGTTCCTTGGCAAATTGTTGCTCAAAAAACTGGTGCTACTCTTAAATTTGTTCGTTTGACAGAAGATGAAGTTCCAGATGTTTTGCAATTGAAAGAAATGATTTCGAAGAACACGAAGCTTGTGGTAGTCCACCACGTATCAAACGTTCTTGGTAAGTGCTGTATTATTATAGAGCCTGTTTCTCTTTCTTAATTTGTATTTCCTGGTTAAAATTTTATTTGTCCAAGTTTTAGAGCCATCTCATCGAGGTTACGTGTCACATGTGTGATGTAGTTGTCACGAAGTGCAACTCTAGGATTTAAAGTCTGTGGTTTGAGCTAGGTAAAGCTGCTTACTGAAAGTATTGATAATAGCTGAAGGGTCTTTGGGTATTGATGTAAAAATAACAGAATTTTTCGAGTAGCAGGGTAGATTTTATTTTGACTTTAAAGCTTGGCTGTTGACTACTTTCCATGAATTATCCAACAGTGGACTGCTCTCCTCGAAGACCATCTAAGCTTGAGTGAATCATTGAGTTAGTTGATTGTACACTGCTTCCATACCTACTCTCGAACATTAGTGTCTAGTATAATATATGCGCTAGACATTATCTTTTTGTGGTCATCAGCAGACTAATAAACGAAGTCTGCTATCTATTGTTTGTACTCTACAAAACAACAAACTCGTGTTTTTCACAACTGTTGGTTGGCGTGGTTGATCGTGCTCTGAGAGAAAATATAGTTTTAACATCTATAGTTTCTTACTTTTTTATAGTCGTCGGTCAAGTAAAAGAATATAACAATCACATTTTTACACCCTCCTTCTGTAGGCTCTTTTCTTCCTATTGGGGATATCACAGCATGGGCACACAGTGTTGGAGCAAAGATGCTAGTAGATGCTTGTCAAAGTGTTCCTCACATGGTGGTTGATGTGCAGAGTCTGGATGTTGATTTTCTCGTTGCATCTTCACATAAGGTATGAGGTATAATTGTAGCTGCTTCTGATATTTACTGTACATTTTTCTGAACTTTTGCTTCATGATTCTTATCTCGTAGTTAAGTAATAAGTGTGTCTCAGATGTGTGGGCCTACAGGCATTGGGTTCTTGTATGGGAAAAGCGAGCTCTTGTCTGTCATGCCTCCTTTCTTAGGTAAATTTGATAATGTATGCAAAGTGATCTTAATTCCTTCTTCTTTTGGCAACATTATCTTTCCAAGATTTTTTGTGGTTTTGGCAACATTATCTTTCCAAGATTTTTGTGGTTTATTGGAAAAGTTAGGTTTCAGAATAAAATAATAATCAAGAGAAAAGAAAGAAAAATAAACTGGTTTTTTTGGGGGCTGTGATGATTTTCACAAGAATGGGGACTGTTGTCCTCCAAAAATCGTCACAGTAGAAAGCAAAAACCGTGACGATTTTCACAAGTCGTCACAGTACAAAGAGGGAAACCATGACGATTTTTGACCACAGCCCCCATTAAATCACCGTAGTCCCCAAAAAAACTAGGAAAAATAAGAAATGGAAAATAGACAAAGCAGCACTAGTAGCGCTGATGACCAAATACAACAGAAATAGATCAATTGTAGTGCAATTCGGTGATTTAGACTATTTAGACCCCCTCGAATACACAAAATCATCAAACGTGATTCCTCTAAATAATGGTTAGTCTTGAACTAAAGATAACTGATGTGCGTAGTTTCAGCCGGCGTGACTCCAAACACCTTCCTTAACTCTCCCAAACTCTGATTGAATTCCTTCAGAAACTGCCCAAAAATATTTAAATTGGTCTTGAAGTGGTGCACCTGATCTTCAAGAAGAAATGTGTTTTAGATCGTAGTTTCTTGTGTTTATTTTGTGTGTGCTTGCATTTTCTTCATATGATGATTCAGTGTATGATCATGATGCCTGATGTTGGTTTCGTGTTCCAGGAGGTGGTGAAATGATTGCCGATGTATATCTGGACCATTCTACTTATGCAGAACCTCCTTCCAGGTTAATAAACTTGTTTATAATTTCTGACTAACACACTACTGCATGATAGTAGGATACAATACATATATGAGGATAGGAGGGTATCTTGTCATACATGAGAGACACATAAAACTGGCCAATTTCTAAATGTGGTTGCACTGAACAGTATCTAAAATGTTTTGAATTCCTCTTGGTAACCAACAAAAAACATCACAGAGTTCTTATTTCCAACCATCTCAGTATGTTTCCTGATTATTTTAGCTCACCATAACTGGCCAAAGCACAAGCTTAGAATTTAAAATGAAGTTTAGTCTTGAATCTGACTATAGGCATGCCTACTTCCTTTGGAATGAAGGTTGTAAGATATCTACTGAGGATGTGGGATGTGCTACAGATTTATTTTTTCCAGAAGTTATCTGTTGCAAGGATTGGGGCTTGTATGCTACAGATGAAGTTTATAGGGGGTTTTATTTAGTGTGAACACTTTTGACTAACTTGCTTAAGCCTATATCAATCAGGTTTGAGGCTGGAACCCCTGCAATTGGGGAAGCCATAGGTCTTGGAGCAGCAGTAGATTATTTATCAGAAATTGGCATGCAAAAAATCCATGATTATGAGGTGACAGTTATCTCTTGCCATTTTCCTTATTGTTTACAATTTCTTATCAGTTCTGCCTTATTTTTATTTTGACAGTTTTGTAGTTGAAGTCAATAGTGGAAATTGCTAGTTTGCTGACAGTATGTACTATGTCGTACTTGTCTGACTCTTATGCGGAGTATGACGAATAGATAATAGTTTTTCATATATGCCTTTAAGGTTGTAACAGTTGCTTCTTGTTCTCTCATGGTGAATTGGATATGTGCAAATATTTGTAAATAATGTGGTGCAAATAATTTGGTTTAAGGTGTGGTTCCTTAACTGTGTAGTTATAAACTGACTTCTTGCATACCTTTGTCATTTTTCACTTTTTCAGATAGAGTTGGCTGATTATCTCCACGAAAGCATTAGTTCTATATCCAATATCCGCATATATGGCCCTGCTCCTTCCCGAACTATTCATCGAGCTGCTCTTTGTGCATTCAATGTTGGCACCATCCACCCAACAGATATTGCCACTTTCCTTGATCAACAAGTATGAATAATGGATTCTCATTATTTTCATTAAAGCATGTTTGTCGACATACCTTCATCAATTGTCTGTTTTTGGAGAGTGCGAGTCTTTTGGAGACCTGTTTCATTGAAGGCCCACACCACCATAATGCAGTCTCAGTATAACATCTTAATCACTTATTGATCGCAGTTACTCTTTTTGTTTTGTAGCACGGTGTGGCTATCCGATCGGGTCATCATTGTGCTCAACCTCTACATCGCCATCTAGGTGTAAATTCAAGTGCACGTGCTAGTCTATACTTCTACAACACCAAAGAAGATGTTGATACCTTCATTGAGGCATTGAAAGATACTATTAGCTTTTTCACTTCATTCCAGTAAAAAGGTTTCTTTCCTCTCCATGTTCTTTCCTTACCTACTTGTTTGATTTTTGTAGTTTGCTAGGTGTCTATGTTTAAACATTACACTACATTATAGTACAATAATAGCATCCTGTTTTTCTGCTGCATGCCCCTTCATATTGTGTCTTGGACATTTTTCCTTTTTCAGAGGGACATTATGCATTATCAGTCCCACATAAAGCTGTGTCACTGAGTTATACCTTTCCCTTTACACTTTGGAATATCATTCTGATGATATAAGACCACAATTAGAACTTTTATTTATAATAGAAACGCAGCGAACAATTTTATTTGGGATATTTTTTCCTATGTACAGTGAAGTTACAATTGAGAAGTTGAAACGAAGATTCCCTTTGGCTAAACATCGTGAAATCATAGTCAAGGGGCTCAATAACCAGTAGGCCCTTGCTAGTTGCAACAGAGCCTTAAGTCTCTGATCAAAGTAGAAACATTTTTAATTTTTTATACAGTTCAGTAAAATATCTAGTGGGATGGGTAGGGAAGTATGTATGTTTTTTTTTTTTTTGCGATTTTTCTTCTTTTAAAATGCCTGTTGGTATGACAGTGAAAGCATCTTTGGTAAATTCTGCTTTTGTGTTTACCATTCGTTTTCATTGGAATTCAACCAATACATGAATGAACTGGTGTATCAACTCTCTTTGACTACTTTCAGTCATTTGTAGTCTTTGACGCATATCTTTTCCCAGTCTCTTGTGCATATGTTTTTAGCTTTGTTTTCTAATTAAGAGACCAATAATGATCTTCACCGTTTTTCAGTTCCCGGATTCGACGAAGAAAAGTGTCAACAGAGTGTAAGAATAATCTGTGGAGTATAACCGAAGAAGACTTTTCTTTGATTGATACTGAATTCGTCTAGTTTCATTATTTTTCCACTCAAAGACCTAGGAAAGGAATTATAAGTGTGGTAGTGACTGGTGCAGCGCAGACCTATCTAGGCTAAGAATGCTGTTTTTGGAATAATGATGTTATTAGTTATATAAAAAGAGAAGTGGACCATATGAAATCCAAGTCTCCATAATCATGGTTTGGATTCATTTAGGTGGGTTTAGCTTAACATTTACTCTTTGGAAGTTCTAGTTCCCCACATAACATCTTGATAAGGTTTCCCTGTCAATATATTTCTTGGCAACTTTTTCTGAATGTGGATTTTCAGTCAAGCACGTGCCCATTATCCTCCTTACTCCTCTGTTGGGGACTACTTTGGTATTGCTTGTGGAAACATGTATATGTCTTGTATCTCATTGATATCACAAAAATTGCAACCTTTCAACTACTATGTGGTTTCAATAATTGATCTTCAGAGTCTGGTATATGTCTTGATCGGTGTATCAGGTCTTCCTTGAATATTCATGCCGTATAGATGTTAAAAACGATTAAATTTTTCTGTGTTTATGTCAGATTTTCTAGTATTGCACTTCACTCACCGGTAAGAAGGTTGTTACTTGTGCCAGTATATTGGTAAGTACGTATTAACTTCTTGGTTGCCAACGAAGCAGCAACTACTCCCTCCGTTTCAAAAAGATAGGCACGTTTGATTTTTTTTCGAAAATTAAGGTTTTTAATGAATTAACCACTACAATTTTTTTTATTGTTTTTTCTTTATGATTGGTTTATTGTTGACAAGTGTCATGGATTAATAAGAAAAAAACTAATAAAATTGACTATAATATTGGTTTTATTAAGTTTTTTAATTTTTGGTCAAAATCAAATGTACCTATCTTTTTGAACCGGAGGGAGTAGTAAACTTACGCCTTAGTTTACACTTGTAAATTGAATTTGGTTCTTTCACTAAACAAAAATACAAAACTTAGAGCTTCTCCAATGGTCGTTGTGTGTGGTTCCTACATGGCAACAAAATCTAGACATCATATATCATTTTTTCCTTAATTTTCCTAAAAATTGGGGAGAATTTTTTTTTAATCTCCAACCCTCCTGTGTTTAAACCCTCTACTTTGCTTAAGTGTAATTTTATTTTCAATTTTATTTTTAGATTCATATATATTTTATTTAGATTTTATCTTTATATTTTTATTTTTGAAATTAAAAATCATCTTTAATAAATAAAATATATTTTTATTTATGAAAAAGCTGACGTGGATGGGAAGACATCCTCTATCTCAACCTCTACATCTAGAGGTTGAGATAGAGGATGTCTTCCCAAAATCACGGAATATTTGTTATAAAAGTGAGGGTTGGAGATTGATTTTAAGAAAAATGGAAGTAGATCCTAAGTGGATTTAGACTTTTTTCACCACAAACATTCCATTGAGAAGCTCTTAGAAAGTAGAAGTGTCGTGTACATTATTTTGAAGTCATGCACTATCTCAAAAAGTCAATTCTAATTTGAGCTTTAATAAACCAATCAGCACTCAAATTATTGGAATGCCAGGGTAAGTTGTAGAGGATTAGGTATCTCAAAACTGTTCTTTATTCTTCCACAAAAAATGAGTATCAACAAAAAAATAAAAAAAGAGTATCAACAAAATCTGATATCAAGGATAGCATTTCAACATAAAAGTCTCAAAATGTAATGAAGTTTCCGTAGCAAGAGCTTCTTCAATGATGGTTGTGTAAATTTCCTATGTGGCATTATGGAAAAACATCCTCTACAACTAGTTTTCCTAAATTTAAGGATTAAAAAAGAATCATTCTTCAACCCATATATATTTTTTCCTTGTTGTAATATAATTTTCAATTTAATTCATAGATTTTATTAACAAAAAAAAAATTCTCTTATATTTAATAAATTATATCTACTCTATTAATTAAAGCTAACATGGATAGAAAGACATTCTCTAAGTAAACTTCTAGATGTAAAGGTTGAGATACAGGATGTCTTCCTACTTCTAGATGTAAAGGTTGAGATACAGGATGTCTTCCTAAAATCATACAAAATCATCTCAACATTGGTTATAAAGATACAGTTAGAATGATTTTTGGAAAAATAGAAGTGGATCACACGTGTATTTAAACTTTTCTCCCCTCACACATTCTATTTGAGAAGCTCTAAGAACAATAATTATGAATACCAGATTATTTACAAGTCTCAATACCAGATTCTTTATAAGTATCCAAAGTCCAAAGACCGAAGAAGACCATGTAGATATATTAAATCGGGATACCATATTATTCATTTCTCAATACAGAGGAGAATTAGAAAAGTCAGCTAGTGTCTATACAGTATACTCTATGGTATTAACTCATTCTCCAAGTATTAATTAGTAGTAGGAAATTAGTAAAGGGAAATAATTAGAAACGAAGAAAAGGCGATTCATAAGAGCAGTAGCAGTCCTACTACCCACCCATATGTTCTCTATGGGCCCCACAATTTCCCCCGCCAAAATCATTTGGAAAGGGAGGGGATTTGTTACTTTACACCGCGACGAATGACATTGCGGTCTAGAGCGCGACACGTGTCAAGATGAAGAATATATCGACCAATTCCAACTACAACAGCCGCCTGTTGGCTTGAAACTGGCATTAGCCGGTTGTTTTTATGATGAGATCCTGTCGGATGGTGACGGTGTTGACAAGCATTTTCCTAGTGGTAGGGCAATGCTAAAGAACAAGCCTCCTTCCCCATGACTGGGTCTGGTTTTCAATTTGTTTAGCCACCCTACTACTGTGTAGCCTAGTAATGACCTTAACACCTAGTCCAAACAACAACTTGCATAACCGAATCGGAGTCCTTTGAGCGTTTTAGGGTAGAGCGTTTGCAGAGCGTGAGGTGGCACCACCCACTACCATTAGATATGTAGGGGGTCTACCATTAGCGTTTTCTCTCTCTCACAATTCTATCTCTCTCTCTCACGCTCTACAAACGCTCTACCGAAAACGCTCTACATCTAGCGTTTTCGTAACCGAATGGAATTTACCATATACTAGGTTTAAGGGTCTTGATATGATTATTAATAAATGAACGAAAATAAGATAAGATTCTACTATACAATTTACTAATGCGTGAAGTTAACCCGTAACTTTTCATTTAGACTTTAAACGGATCATCTATTCATCTTAAATCCTCTTTAGCTACCTCATATAGTGTTGTTCAGCTGTAACATTTGTTAGGCTGTTTTCTATGGAGGAAAAGGAGGGATGAAAGCGACAGAATACCGTGGTCTAAAGTCCATTCTCTCTCCTCTTCCCTCACACCAACTTAGAATGCGCAGTTGTCCTCCCGGAACATGGAGGAAAGCGAGGAAAGCTGTATCGCTCAGAGAGCGATAGAAACTATCCCACTTTCACTTTAGCGAGAAACTCTATCTCGCTTTCAGTTTGACCTTTTTTAATTGGATTTCAGGATGAGTAGGGGGTTCAGTGGTTCAGTTGGATTTGGCTTAACGAGAACAATGAGAAGAACCGACGATTGTTGCCACTACGGTCACTAGTTTGCTAGGTTCTGATGGGGTTTGCCAGGGGTTAAGTCATTTACGAATTACAAGGGGACAGAACAGATTACGAATGAAAACCTGGTCAGAATTACAGAGAAGAAGAACGATTGATTAATAAAGAGGAATGGGGAGATTTTGATTCATACTACAGACCTGTTGCTGTTGGGTTTGGCTGAATGAAGAGAATGGATTGGATTTCAGAGATTTGATTGAATTTATAATATGAAATTGACCCTCAATCAGCTGCAGATTTCAGCTCCAATTTCTGTGAATCAACACCGTAAAACCTTCCATACCCTCTTCCATTTCTGGCTCGTATCAACTGCAATTGTATCAACTTCAGAGCTCCCTTGTAAGCTCGACTACTAAGCTTCACAGAACCACAGAATCAGCTAGAGAAACCATCACCAAATTGCATCCAAACTACCACTGCAACAGCCCCATTCTCACTTCAAATCTCTGCCAAACCCTTTGTAACAGCATCGATCCATGACGACCAGCAACTTCTGTTCTTTATCTTCTTTTTCAGCTCGAATTTGACTTCATAATCATCACTGTTTCCAGCCATTTCCTGCTCGTCTTTGTATCAAATTCAAGAACCCATTAGATCTAGCAGCGTCATCCTTAAATGGCAAAACAGCAACAGCAAACCCAAAATTGCCGCAAACTTCAGCCATTTCTTCCTTCTTCCTGCCATAATTTCATCACCAATCTGAGATACTAGCTCCTGCTACGTCTGTTGTTGAATTCTCTCTTAAATCCTTGTGAAAAAACCATTGAATCGAGCTACAGAGATGGCTGTCTCGACTGGGAGATGAAGATTAATAAACGTTGAGAAGGAGGAGAAAACGAGCAAAGCTATATCGCTTTGACTGGGTTTGACCGGTCAAGCGATGTAGATTATATCGCTTCACCTGAGCGATATAAACTATCTCGCTGAGCGAGATAGCTTCCCTCGCTTCAGTGGTGCCTCCAG
>JAJJMA010195597.1:0-13025 GCA_023529015.1 Papaver nudicaule | reverse complement strand
TGCAGGTATGGCGCTATCTCGTGAAGCAATTGGAAATGACATTCAACGCTTGCGCAGGGCAAGCTTTGTTTTATCCATAATGGTCGCCTATTTTGGGAAGCTGTCAGATGACTCTTGTCTTGAATTTGCTAACATGAGCTCTTTGGTGGAAAGGGTAAGGCTGTCTGGGTATGAGCCTGACGAGATTTCATTGGAGCGCCTTCGAAGCTGTAGGGCGCGTCGGGTATTTTCTACCTTGAGTTTATATGATAGCTCTCGGGCGTTACGTGTGATAAATGCATCCTTGGCCCATGCCTTTGTTTTGTTTCGTGCATTTAGGAGACGAAGCATCTAGAAAGAGTTTTGGTCAAAGGACTTGTCTTTTCGATTTCTGTGTAAATAATAAATGCACCTCGGAATGTTGTTTTTGGGGACGTATATATATAGATGTGTTTTCATTTGTCTTCATTCTGTTCTCTTGTGCTTATTGTGTGTTTCTCTCTCTCTTCTTCTACTTTTTTTTTCTACTTTTGTTTTTTTTTTGCTCTGTTTCAAAATGTCATTTCGACTACGCGGTTATTTTGTATCCTTGTCCTCGGCGCCATCGATGTCTACCCCTTTGGACCTAGAGCTAGAAGTCGAGCGATTGGAATCAGTCAAGTTGGAGATGGAGATGATAGTTCTGCAGAGGCGAGCCCACTATGAGGCGTTTCAAACGCTTTGGAACGAGCACCATGCTGAGTGGGAGGCCGCTTGTGCTGCTGGCCATGCTCCTGGTGTTCAGTTTGGCTCGCATAATGAGGCTGGGCTTCGTAGACGAATGGATCGTACTCATGATCGTCGTACCAGCGCTCTTAGTGGCCTCTTAGAGGCTGAGCGTTTTGTCAAGGATATCGACGCTGAAATTTAACGGTGTGAACGCGCCATAGCTGCTGGCGCGGTCATGCCATTAGTCTAACACCCTCCCTTCTGTAGATGCCGTATGGCTTTCCCTTGAATTTAATGCAAACGTTTCCTTATTTCGACACATGTCGTTCATGCCTAGGGCAATCCTCCTTACATTAAATGCGCTGAGTTTTGTTAAATATAAAAGGGAGTCTTCCATTGCCTATATATATATTTTTATTCTGCACCCATCATCCTTATTCATTCATCATATATATTTTTTTTTTTGGTCGTGATGGCATCTCTGGATGGTTTGTGGGTATTAGCCCTCCCTGCTACTCCTGGCGCGCTAAAGCGTGCAGATCTGGAAAAGGAGGTGAAGCGCTTACGTAGTATCCTCTTGGACACTAAGCATTTACTTGAATCACATGAACGGAGGTGTGAAAGCATTCGCGTCGCTTTGTCTGAGCAATGCGAGACCATGGAACTGATTCGGCATGCGTGCGCGGATTCGATATTACGAGGCAAGGCGCGTCACCGCTATAATGAACTCGTGCAACAACTTTTCACAGAGGAGGATTACGTTGGATATGCTCGGGAATCCGTTAATTTTGTCACGCAGCGCGTTGTTGAATGTGAAACCGAGCTAACTGAGCTGACTAGCGCTTAATACACGTTGTAGTCGCCTACGAGGACATTTTGCCTCTTTAACTCAGTTGATTTTCTTTATGGTTGCTTTTTGTCGTATAAAGAAGAGGCGGGGTTTATTCCGTACACCTTTGTTTGTGCTGACGATCTCTTATATTGTTAATGTTTTTTACTTCTTGTTTATGCGTCTTGTGGAGTAAATCTCTTTGGGGCGCGTTTTGGGCGATCCTCCCAGGATGCCTTGTTTATGTGCCTCGTGGGCTAAATATCTCTTATTGGTAGGGCGCGTGTTAGGCGATCCTCCGAGTATGTTTTGTTTATGTGCCTCGTGGGCTAAATCTCTCTTTCTGGTGGAGCGCGTGTTAGGCGGCCTTCCGAGCACATTCCGATAGTATGATAAAATGGTGTAGGTTAATCAGTTGGTATAACGCCTGTCTTAGGGTGGTCGCGTATCAGGCGTTCCACCGAGCGTGTTCCAATAAACGTGTTGTATGATAACCATTGGTATAACGCCTGTCTTAGAGTGGCCGCGTATCAGGCGTAATACCACCGAGCGTGTTCCAATACAAAAGGAAGCGTGTTCGGTGCGCTTCCTGAGGCAGCGGGTTCGGGGCGCTCCTCATGGGTTTTCGGTGCCCAACCGACCAGGGTGCTCAGTGCCCTTCTCAAAAGTCGATTTTGTTATAAAAGGAGGCGTGCTTTGCGCTCCTGAGGTGATTGTGTTTGTCATCCCCTTTGGGTTTTTAGTGCTCATAGATAATTGATCTTAAAAGAACAAGCATGTATTTCTCTTGCTTTTACATTAAAAAATAAATAAAGGAGTTATTACTAATATCCTCTGTCCCTATCCTCTTATGCATAATACAATTTGATCCACTTACCATTAATCGGGGTATCAATCTCCTTACCATTCATGTGGTTGAGATAGTAGTAGCCGCTCTCTGCAACTTTCCGCACGATATATGGTCCGCGCCAATTGGCTGCAAATTTCCCCGCTTTGGCTTTCCTTTGTACGTGCTTTGCGATCTTTAGTACGATATCCCCGACTTCAAAGGAGCGCGGTATCACCTTTTTGTTATAATGCCGCGCCTTGGTGGCTCTGTAAGTTTCAGCAAAGTTTTCTGCCCTCGCTCTTTTTTCAGCGAGCGCATCGAGATGTGCAATTCTGCCTACATCATCAGGTTCCGCGCGACTAGCCGCCGCTATTCTGGCTGAGGGCACCGCTACTTCTGCCGGTAAGATGGCATCCTCTCCATATACTAAGGAGTAAGGAGACACCCCCGTTGAACTTCGCCTGGAGATCCTATAGGCCCAAAGCGCCAGAGGTAGTTGCTCGTGCCAGCTTCTGTGATGGTCATGGACGGTTTTGCTCAGGATCCTAAGTAATGTCTTGTTGGTAGATTCCGCCAATCCGTTCCCTTGTGGGTAATACTCAGTCGACGCGTGTTGCTTGATGCAATATTTGGCCAATAAGTCTGCCACCTTTTGGTTGATAAATGAAGTACCATTGTCTGAGCGGATGATCATTGGCGCACCGAAACGACAGATGATGTATTCCTTGATAAACGCGGCGATAGTTTCTCCTTCATAATTCCGCAGAGGCGCTGCCTCTACCCATTTAGTTGAGTACTCCGTAGCTGTAATTATGTACTTATGCCTCCCTGAAGATAGGGGGCTTATAGGACCAATCAAGTCTAAACCCCAGCTGTGAAAAGGCCACGGAGCCACTATACTGTGCAATCCCTTGTGTGGCGCTTGGATGACATTCCCGTGGAGTTGGCAAATCTCGCACTTCCTTACAAAATCTGCTGTGTCTGCCTCCATGGTTGGCCAGTAGTATCCACCGTCGTGAACATGCACAAATAGTTTGCGCTTTCCTTGATGTTCCATTTCATGTGCTTTGGTCATCACTGTTCGCGCTTCTTCATTGCTTAAACACCTTAAGGCGTCATTGTTGAAACTCCGTCGGTACAATACCCCTTCGTTGATGAAGAAACGCGCCGCTTTCTTTTTTATCACCAAGGCTTCTACTTCATCCCCTGGGAGCGATCCGTTCTTTAAATAATTTAAGTACGGCTGCCTCCAGTCCAATTCTTCGACTGTGCAAATTTCCGACGGTTGTGGTGGTGATTGGCATTCCGCGCAATTGTTCTGCAAGGTCGCAGCTTGTGTTGCCATCTCGGGCCAGTAGTACCCTTTCCTTTGTATTCTTCTGTATAGCGGAACCACTCCTGAGTGCCCACAAGTTTCTCGATGGACTTTGTCCAAGAGACCCATCGCTTCTTGACTCCCTATGCATCGTGCTAGAGCCCCACCTGCCATTCGGTAGTATAGCAGCCCTTTGATGACCACGAAAGACTTCAACTTTTTAAACAATATTGACCTTTCTTCTTTTGTCTTGCCGAGCTCTCTCATGACTCCTTTCCTCCAGTCGTTTTCTTCTTCAAATTTCATCTCCCGTAGCCATGTGCTAGGCAGCTCTTGCCTATGCACTGTGATCGATCCTTCATCTTTGCCGTTCAAATTGATTTTTGCCGCGAGCGTGGCCAAGGCATCTGCGTGTCTGTTCATGGCTCTTCCAGTGTGCCCTAGTTCTATCTGGATAAACTTGGCCATCTGCTCCTGTGCCTCTGCGCGGTAGGGCGCCAGTCGTTCTTCTTTGACTTGGAATTCTCCCCCCGCTTGACTTGTGACTAGTTTTGAGTCGCCATGTACGTGAAGTCGCTGAAGTTTCATCCGCTCCGCCAACTTGAGTCCTATCAAGAATGCCTCGTACTCAGCCGTATTGTTGCTACAAGCGAAATCCAGTTTGAAAGCGAACGATAGCAGCTCCGCTTCGGGCGTTTCGAATACAATGCCTGCTCCCCCATATGTTCCATATGACGATCCATCAAAATACATGTCCCACATGCCTTCTTCCTCTAGCTCTGCTACCTCCCCAGGGATGTCCTCGTGAATATCCGCCTTGTCGCTTCCTGGGAACGCGGCTAACAGATCTGCGATTGCTTGACCCCTGACGCCTCGCGGTCTCTGGTAATGCAACCCGAATTCCGACAGTTGAAGGGACCATCGTGCAGTTCGCCCAGTTAGGTACGGACGTTCTGCTAGATAAACCATGGGGTTCGCCGCGGCAACCACCACCGTTTGGTGTGCTAACAGGTATGGTCTCAATTTTTGAGCCGCGTAGATGAGGGCCAGGCATGCTTGCTCTATGCGAGGGTACCTCACCTCGGCCTTCTTCAGCAAACGACTTACGTAATATATAGGAAAAAGTTGTTCGTTTCCCAAATCCTGTGCAAGTAGCGCTCCTATTGCTTCGGTCGTGTATGCTAGGTAGAGATGTAGCCGCTGGCCTGGTATCGGCGGTCGGAGAACTCGTGAGCAAGTTAGGCATCGCTTGATGTTATCGAAAGCGGTCCATTGGACATCCCCCCATTGGAACGTAGATCCTTTCTTCAGGAGTGGGGTGAAAGCGGCCATCATCTGGGCGAGACCTGGTATGAATCGCCTAATATATGATATTTTCCCTAGAAAGCTCTGCAGTTCTTGTATGTTGGAAGGGCTGTCCATACTAAGGATCGCTTGTGCCTTCCCTGGGTCCACCCGGATCCCCGTGCTGGTAACGACGAAACCCAAGAACTTGCCCGACGTAACCCCAAAAGCGCATTTTAAAGGGTTCATCTTAAGCTTATACTGTCTGCAGCGCTCAAAAACCATTCGTAGATGGTCGATATGGTCTTCCCTCTTTCGGGATTTAACCACAATGTCGTCGACATACACCTCTACTTGTCTGTGGATTAAGTCATGAAAGATTGAAACCATGGCGCGTTGGTACGTGGCCCCCGCGTTCTTTAACCCGAAAGGCATCACCACATAGTAAAAACATCCGAATGGTGTCTGGAACGCTGTCTTGTGCGCATCCACAGTGTTCATTCTAATCTGATTGTAACCACTATACCCGTCCATAAACGAAAACATTTGATGGTTACTAGTCGCGTCTACTAGCATATCGATATTTGGTACGGGAAACTCGTCTTTCGGACAGGCTCTGTTCAAATCTCTGTAGTCCACGCAACAACGAATCTTTCCATTTTTCTTTATCACCGGCACAATGTTAGCTAGCCACGGCGCGTTTTTTATTGGTTTGATGAATTTTGCTTCCGCTAGACGCTCAATCTCTTCCTTTATTGCTAACGCCACATCTTTGTGAAATACGCGGCTTCTTTGTTGTACAGGGCGCGCATAGGGTAGAACATCCAGAGAGTGCGAGACCAATTCTGCATCCAATCCTGGCATCTCGCTGTATGTGTAGGCGAAGACATCCCTATATTCTTTTAACAGCTCAATCATTTTTCTCCTTTCTTCCTTCCCAAGTGACGCGCTGATTTTAATCAACTTTTCTTCCTTATCGCCGATATTAACTTCTTCTATTTCGTCCAACGATGGTATCTCTGTAAGCTCTTCCACTGGTAATGACCCCGCCGTTACTTCTTCTTCCTTATTAGGAGATGATGTCATCTGGCTTGTGGATGCTTCACACAATTGCTCGGATGGCAACACCTCCGCTGATTGCTATAATCTGTAGATGTACCCTCCGTCTTGAGTGGTGAAACGATGGAAACGAGGCTCTGGTCCTATCTTCGATTTCTTAACCCCTGCCGGCGCCGCCAATCTTTCAGCGCTAAACACAGACGCCTTTTCTTCAACCTTCCTTTTTTCTTTGGGTATCTCCAGACGAGCGGGATCAAAGACTGAGATTTTGCTGTCCTCTTCCCACTTTGGTAGAGGAATTGTTCGAGACAAACCTATTACAGCCGCTCCTTCCTGTCCTGTTGGTTGATAAAAGACCGCTTCCGCCATGTATGCTTCCTCGGGCCCAAAAGGGTTACTTGTGGCTGGCACCCTGTATTCTCTTCCGCCGATACTGGTCTTGATGCATTGGTGATAGGTAGACGCCACAACATGATGGTCGCGTATCCATCCGCGCCCTAGAAGCAAGTGAAACGAAGTGTGATCGTCTAACACATGGAAAGGCACTGATGCTTTAATCGGCCCAATGGTCATAACGAGGCATATCACCCCAATTGATTCTTGAGTGTGCCCTCCAAAACCGCGTACAACTGTTTTCCGTTCTCTGATCTCCTCCCTCGGTATCCCCAGTAAATCCAAGGTGTGCACCGAAACAAGGTTTAGTGATGCCCCTCCATCGATGAATACTCTCCTCAACTGCTGCTTGTTAACCGTTGCGGTGAGGTACAAGGGACGTAAGTGTTCCCCTGGAATGCATATATCGCTGTCATCAAAGGTGATCCTTCCTCTTGATAGCGCCTGGTGACCCGCGGCTATGGCGGCGATTGCCTGGGATGCCTCCCTGACTTGGTCTTCACTGAAGCCAAGAGAGTCGAAGAATTGTTGCGCGATGATGGTCTTGGAGAACTGAAAAGCAACAGCGTGTGTCCCTTCGAAGCCCTGTTGCCCACTGGACAGCTCGCATGCCTCTCCCTTGGAATCCTCCCATGCTGCCCATCCCTCATCTCTAGGGTCATGGGATATCATCATGGCGTGATGTTTGGGCAATGGATCTTTGTCAATTTGTTGTCGCCCGAGGTCTATCTCCCCGGCTCTCTCTTTTCTCCAAAATGCATTTCGCACACCATAACAACTGAGGGTCGAGTGATTTACCCTTCTATGATAATGACAGTATCGTTCATGCGCTCTGTTTACGGTATTTATATCCACGACAGCGGGCGGCAAATTGATTTCACCGTTAGCGGCCCATTGATCGATGAGGTTTTCAATTTGCTCCTTGGTGCAAGGTATGGGCGCTGGGATAGGACGTTGAGAATTATTTCCTCCTCGTGTCCCTTGTGGCACGGCGCCTTGATATGGCTGGAAGGGCGCTTGTCGCTTATTTCCCGGAGCAGGTCCACCGCTAGTAACAGCCGCACTTAACGAGTTAACGGAATTGTACCATGGTTGCTCCATTTTCGCCTGTTGAAAGATTCCGAGGCAATCTGATAGTCGTGCGGTAGCCTCCTCTAACTCCACGAAAGTTTGGAATTGAAAGTTAGATAAGGCAAAACGCAGGGTGGCCGTCATCTTTCCCACGCAAATCTCGACCAGTCTGTCCTCTGGTACCTCTTCACTTAATTGGAGCGCGTGACTCCGGAACCTCGTGATGTACTTCAAAGGATCTTCATCAATCCCCATCGTCGTTCGTGCTAAGTCGACCGATGTCACTCGCCTTTTTGCAGAGAAAAACTTCTTGAGAAACAGACGCGCCATTTCCTCCCATGTCGCTATGCTTCCTGGTTTTAGGTTGTCGTACCATGTGTATGCAACATCGGACAGTGATTTCGAGAATTCTTTCAAGCATAGATTTCCATCTTTTGCATGCTGGTTCATTGCTGAAAGGAAGCGACCCAAGTGCTCTCGCGCATTTCCTTGCCCCGTGTATACTTTGAACTTTGGTGATGTATAATCGCGCGGGAACTTGTAAGTAACTACTTCTTTCGTATAAGGGGGGTCTAGGGAACTGTACCCGTGATCTTGTTTCGCTACTCGATAATGCTCCTCGATGTACCTAGCTAGGTCTTCCTCCGAGATCCTCCCAGTTGGCGCGTTAAAACCTTCCTCCTCTTGTTGAAAGCTTCTTGTGGGCGCGAGTTTTCCTTTTCCGGCAGTTATTCCGGCAAATTCTGGCTCTCCAATAACTCCGGCGGCCGGTCCGGCATCTTTTTGTGTAGACGCGCCCTCCTTCTGCTTAATTAATGACATCAATTGCTGTTGCTTCTTAGCCTGAGTGGCGAATTCCTGCCGCATCTCCTCGAGGCTCGTGTCTCTTGCGTTGTTGTCAACGAATGGCGCAATTTCTTCACCCTCCTGAGTCGGCTCCACTGGTACGTCCATGACCCCTACCGATACCTTTTCAATCCTTTGCGCGTCATCCGCGTCACTATCCGCCGGTTCGTGCTCGATTAGAACGAAATCCTCGCTTGGAAGGGGGACTCGCTCTGCTTTCCTTTGGGGAGCGCTCATTGCTTCTAGCGCCGATTGCCTTCCGCTGGACTCGAAATCGGTCTCCGCCTGTGGTCGCCAAATGTGAATAGGGTAATACTCTTAATCCGATCCGAGTCTCAGAGGTAGCACCGATCTAACTCATTTCTCTCTCTTTCTCCCTTGTAGTGTGTAGTCTTATCTTTCTCTCTCCCAAAAAGTCCCCCTTTGTGATCTCTTTAGAGTCCTACTTATAGAGAATCCTTTTTACCCTTGGGTGACCATATGCCCTTTTAACCACTTATTAACATAATTGCCATTCCTTATCTCTTGATTACCCAAAATGTCCAGACCCAAGCCCAACTAGATAGACCTAAACTAGTATGTATCAAGCCCATTGGGTATTAATAGACTTGGGTCATCCACATTAGTCCCCTGACGGTTCGGGCGGGCAGAACATGCCGGGTCGGCCGTCACCCATGGATACCCAAGTCCCCTAGCCGTCGCCCACGCTGATTTCTGTAACTGCCGAAATAGTGGCCTACGTGGCAGCGCACGTTTCAGGTCTGTTGAGGTCGTGGCCTATGTGGCAAGCGGTTACACTTTTTCTTCCCTGTATAAATACTCTTTTACCTTTCCTCTTTCTCGGCCATCTTTCCTTAGTCAAAAAATCTCTTCCTTATCTTCTTTTGTTAACATGAGTGATCATGACGAGCCATCACAAGACGACGAGCACCCTCCTAACCACGAGGACGAGGTCGGTCTCGAAACCGCGCCAGAAGGTCAAGGCGCTCCGAACCCTGATCTCAATGTCTTTCCCCCTCCTGATCGGAAAGACGGTTTATTTTCTCACACTCTGTTCAACAGAAGCGTTTCTCTTCAGAGCGCTTTTGTTCCTTTCAAGGGCGACTATCCAAATGATTTCCTCAACCAGCGTCTTCTGAACCGCCTAAAGCCACATCTACCTGCCGATCCAAAATGGCTGTTGACACCCGATCATGCCGACTGGTCGTTCCCACCTTATGAACAGATTCCTCGTCTAGCTATAAATCGTGGCGACTACGCGCTTCCCAACATAGTTTACAAATCTTCCGCGAAGCCTCAGGGAGGTTGGTCCTCGTGGGTCGACTTTATCGTAAGCCAGGAGTCTTACTCGCGTATACTAGAAAAGATCGGCGTTCTTGACGCCATCAAAGCATCCAAATGCCGCTTTTGCAATCGTAGTAGTCTTGACCTGAACAAATTGGTTACGCGCTGGATCTCCCTGTTTCACACTTTTCTTTTCGCTTGGGGAGAGACAACCATCACCCTCGAAGACGTGGTTGCTTTCACTCTGCTGCCCGTTCATGGTACTTGTTATTGGCATCAGTCCGCTGTTGCAAAATGTATGCGTGAGGATGATTGGGATCTAGTGTCTGTCCTGAAAAAATCTAAGGAACTCGCGAGAGACGTCCCAGTTGAGGAGGTAGGGGACACCCCTGCGAAAGGTAAAGAGCCCGAAGGCGCCCCGGATGATGATGAGGAACATGAAGGCGCTCATGGTACGTATATTTTTTTGAACTTGTTAAGTGTTCTTATTCTGCACTGCTGATCCTCTCTTCATACTTTAAAGGTGAGGGTGATGGTGAAGCGACGACTTCGAGCAAATCAAAGAGGAGGCGCTCTTCTTACCCGTTATTCGTGAAATACTGGGCACCGAAGAAGGTGGAGGGTCGTTTCAAGTGTCCTGATTATGGCGAGGGTTCAGAGAGAGTGCAGCTAGCAGCATTTCTCCTCTTTTGGCTAAGTCATGATGTTTTTGAATTTAGCCCTGGGGACACAATCAAGGAAGAACTTATGCCTATGGCCGTTTTGATGTCGCGCGGCATATCCTTTCCTCTGGCCCCTATGTTTCTGGGTGGACTTTACCGCCATTTAGATCTCCTCGTGATCGATATCCAGAGAGCCGCCAATGTGCATACGGTCGAGACTTTCGTTCCCGCCAATTTCCTTCAGATGTGGTCCTGGGATCGATTTCCAGGTTTTAGCCCATCGGCGCCGGACATTACTCTTCAGGGCGTCGAGGAACGAGTCGACGAAAATGGCGAAACTTATCAGGAGTCCATGGAGTATTCTTACCCTCGTGCTCGTCTTTTCAAACGGAAGTCGCCTAAGTCTCATGACAGCATCTCCCATCATATGGATATCGAGGTCAAGTTTTGTTTTTCACCATATACTGATGGTCGCGTCGGGCCTATTCCTTACGCTTTTTACTCGGATGAAGAAGAAATCCTTGACTCTCGAAGGATAAAACATGGGGGTGAGGTGGACTTCGTTTTGTCCGTTACTTCTAGCTATCTCCCTGGATTTTATGGAGGCGCGTTTACCCTTGAGGCTTATAACTTCGATCGGGTTGTTCGCCAAGCAGGTTTTGACCAAGGGGCCCCTCCGCCGCCTTTACCTATTCTTGTTATAAACGATGCCTCAATTGAGGTTTATTACGATAGGTTCGTTTACTCCTAGGGAGGCGCGCTTCGCTGTCGTCCACTCCCTTTTATCATTCGTTATCCACAGCCTACTCGAAAAACTGTGTGTGTTTCTGCTGACTGGTACTACTACTGGGAGGAACTTTTAACCCGTGTGATGAATTTTTTGGTTACTTCCCCCGTTGTCTATCCCGCGCCTGATAAAGATGAACTTTGCGCCATGCACAACTCTGGTCGGTTTGTGCTTGAGAAGAGTATAGCGGAGCCTTTTAAGTTGGTTCCTGGGAATAAGGGTCGGGCTCGGATTTCCTCCGAGACAGCTTGGGGTCCTTTTCCTCTAGATCCCGATATGGTTACGAAGCTCAAATCCAGGAGGAGGGTTCCCCATTCCTCCCCAAAAGCTGCTGGCGGACAAGGACGATCGCGGACGATTCAAGTCCCCAAACCATCTCCTTCAGCGCCAGGTGCTGTGCTAGGAGGAGGAGATTTGGTAAGTTACCATTCCCTTGGCACATTGATTAAATTTTTTTTTTTACGCATGCGAGTGTCTTTCAGATGCTTTGTTTACTTAAGTTTCTGCTTGCCCGTAGCCTGTTGGCGCTCATGATCCAGGACCGCGTAAGCGGCCTTTGGAAGAGTGGCTCGACATGCCCGAGTGCGATTGGCGTGAGAGAGCCTTGATTGACAAACGAAACTGGGAGGCGGGTGTAGTCCCCATTCCTCGATGCATATCCTCCCCTTCTAACAAGTCTTGTGCAAAACAGGCGCGTCTATCGACCTCTTCAAAAAGGAAACGTGCTGCGTCCGTGCAAAACCCAGCTCGTTCGAGCAACCTTGAGTTTGTTCGGGAATTTAATCGTCGTAATCGTAGCGCCGGTCCTAAACCAGCTGACGTTATGGATATAACGCGCACGCACCCTTTGGTCTGTACCATCAGGCGTGGTCATGCTAAGTCCTTGGATTCTCCCACTGCTATTTTGGAATCTTTCAGTTCATCATTGTCAGGGAAAGGACATCCAGTGGGCCCGTCCTCTCCTAATTTTGTACCATCTGATCCAGGTATGCATTAAATTTCTACACGTGGGGCGCATTTACTCCCTTTCTTTAAGCAAGAGGAAGAAAAGGACTTTTTCCCTATATAAAGGCTCTAGTATCTGTTCCATTTTCTCTGCGAACTAAGAGAGTTTGAACTGGTGTGTATATATATTTTTGCTTCTAGATTCCTTCGACGGGGATTACTCGGACGAGCAAGCAGGAGATACAGACGCTGACGAGGAGGCAACCTCGGTGCCTATTGAGCAGGTGAGTCATGCTTAGCTTACTCTAAACGTATCTTGCGTCACTCCTCCCCCTCTTTTTTTTTAGAAAACCTTACTATTGTTCTTGCATGATTTTGGTAGGAGGCGGATATGGCAAAACGTCCAATCAAAGAGACTGATAGCGCGAGTAGTGAGAGACGTATGAAGAATTCTTTGCCTGAAAGAAATGATAAGATTGTCAATCGTCCTTCCGCTTCGGCGGTGTTAAGCTCGCCTGTCGTTACTTCCAATCGTTCTCCAGTTGTCAACGCGCCCCGCTCTTCCTCTGTTAAGGCAAGCCGTGATGCTGCTAATTTGCCCTTATTTGAACGAGCCTTTGATCGGTCAGAAATTGGCTTTGAAGACGAGGCTTTTGAGCTCGTTCAAGGTTTTTGGGTTCCCTCAGTGTACGCGAGTACTTACACTAGGATCCTAAAGCGTCATGGTCATATCATGACTTCAAACATGGCGGGCAGTCTTGGCGCGTCAGCGCAGGTGAAGATGGTCCGTGACTTACTGGTTGCAGCCGCTGGCCTTTATGATGCTGCTCGGGATCCTCCTTCGGACAACCAGATGACGAAATGGGAGGCGGATCTTTCTATTGCAGAATTTATGCAGCTCAACGTTGCTTGGCTTCGAGAGCTGTTGAGGAGGGCGAAAACTAAACCTGACCCCAGAGTCTCAAAGTTATCTGTGAGGATCGAGCGGCTGATTCAGGAAAAGGAGCGGTTAACTACTGAGGTGAACGCCAAAA
>JAJJMA010195574.1:0-25707 GCA_023529015.1 Papaver nudicaule | reverse complement strand
AGAAGCTATTGCGTTATGATTTTTCCTCTCAAACTGAAAATTTCATCCGTAATTTCTTTTTGTTTCATGTTGGGATATCTCTGGAAATGTTTTTTTTTCTTTGAATAAATTGCTGGTGGAATGTTGAAAATGTTTTTGTTTTTTTGGTTATCATCTTTCTTATCATAAGATGGAAGAAATTCTCAAGTACGAGAACTAGATCTGGATAATCATTTGTAATTTTATAACATTCTCATATATGTGAACCAATTTCCAAAAATAATATGAAGTCGAGAAGTGTTCCGGTGATTATAGTTTTTGTGTTGTTTCCCTTCATGAATATACCTCATTTATGATTTAATCTGGATCTACCTGAGTATTTCAAATATGAGCAACAACATAACACTTGTAGGGATAAATGTTGCCATAACTTAATTTCAAATTAGCACACACCCCGATACTTTGTGATAGTTATGCTCTGATCTACATACAATTTGTTTTCTGAGGCTCAAATTGTTGAGACTACCTAACCCAACCCATCCATCTGAAATGATCTCAATTTGTTACCGAATATCATATCTAGATCAGTTTGATGGCGAGAGACACTGAATTCACGAGATTTTTCCTATGTTGCATTGAGCAGAAACCTATTCAGGTCGAAAAATCATGTTCTCCGTACGGAATAAGATGGCTGGATATCCTTTTCGAGAGTAGCGGATTACCATTCTCTTCGGTGCTTGTCCTCCTTGATGTCCCTGAGAGATTTAGAAAACCACCCACTGATTGAATAATATCAGCTTGTAGACAGTTAATTAACTAGTACCTGCAAGTAAATCTTGTAGACAGTTTGTGTTTGTTTTGCAATTATAATTGATTTATGCATGTTATTTCTAAGTGGCACAACCAATTAAACCCGGAGATACTTGGACCTCGCACTCCCTAAGCAATACACCAGTATTAGCAATTTGTTCAAGTTATATATAGAATTGCAGTGGTCATCCCATCATGTCATGTCATGCTGAATACCTAGATTTTCTTCAAGAAGTTACTTGGTGCAGAGAGTTGCAGCTCACACATGCTGATTAGAGCATCGCGGGTTTGCGTGGGCAATTGGCAGTGTAATTTCATACCTAGCCTAGCCAATAAAGCAGATGATAAGCAAAACACCGAAAGAAGTTTAAAAACTGTAGAGTTTGGGGATACTCCCCCGAAATTCATTTACAGTGTCAATTGATGTTGTTAGACAATGTTGGTAGTTTAAGATAATAAAACCATCTTGCTTACTCTTTGCATCAAAAAAGAAAATTAACAGGGTTTCAAATGGTGCGAAGGGATATCCCCTTTGATGATATCTGCTACATCATCACTGGTACCATCCATCTAACAATTTTCAAAGTACTGGCAGATACTTTTTCGCTTACAAGTTTTCTTGAAAATGCTCCGCCTTTACGTCCAGTTTTTGCCAATTTATATAAAGTCTTGATGCCATCGGTGCCTCGAAAAAAAACTGATTCGACGATGAAAAGAAATGGGCTATTTAGCGTTTGGTACCAGCAAAAGACCAACACATAGCGTTGGTACCCAACATTCAAAAAATTAAGATTTGGTACCTGAAATGGATGTTGACCCGTTAGTCTAACCGCTGACCTAACATTTCTAACCGAAATTGTAATATTACCTAATAACCCTAACTTTTCTAAGAATGACTAACCTAGTCCTAACTTCTGTTTAGATACACATGTACTAATCATACGTGTGCAACTTAGGTTTGAGGTCAAAATATGTGTCGGTGCTAAGTTTCTCTCATTTTCCCTAACTGAAACCGCACACAAAACACAGAAAGCGCGATGAACTAGGGTTTCAATCATGAGTCGATTTTTTCTTGATTTTGGGTGAACTGATCTAGGGTTTAGTTATATCCAGTCGTGAAACAAGTTGGGTTTTGTGTTATTGAAGATAAACAACATTAAATCGATAGGAATTTAGGTGAAATCGAAGATTAAATTAGGGTTTCGAAGAACCAAATCGAGTAAGTACTTGTTCTGTTCCTTTCTTTTTCATTGATAATTGTTTTTTCTGTTTAGGGTTTTGCTAATTGATTTTAATTGATTTTCAACAGAGCTAAAAATTAGGGTTTTATTAGCTGCGAAAAAAATTGGGTTTTTTTTGTTAGATTCGATGTGTGATTGTATTCTATATTGGTAGTGTGTTGGTATTTTGTTGTTGATTTTGTTGGTATTTTGTTGTTGATTACGAATACCAACAAATTTAAAATCGTAATTTGTTGTTGATTACGAATACAAATTTAAAATCGTCTTTGACTCTTTGTTAAATCTTCTAGTCTGCTTACGAATTTTGAAATATTGCTTCCATGCTGTAGAAATTGACGGTTGTGTAGTCTAATGACTAATAGTATGTTAGAGGTGCTCATCAACAATGATTTGGTGCAAGAATTAGCTATGCTTAGATAGATGTTCTTATAAGGAGAACTGAGTACTTAGAAGTCCTGAACTTAGATATGTCTTTTTGGTTACACAAGCACGTAGTGTAATAGTGGTGAACTTACATAAGCAATCTTTAGATCAGAGAAAGGATATAAAGTTGTGTTTTCTTGCAATTTGAACACAAAAAGTTGAGATGTGCTTATTTAGATCAGAACCAGATAATTCTTTATGCAGTTTTTGAATACAATGAGGAGAATCTGATTTTTGTTTGGTTTAACAGGAGCACATTTAGGACCTGGACAGAACTGCCAGTTATTTGAAAATCCTTATAGATTTCAAGCAGCCCCTACATCAACAAGCAATTTGTCAGGTCCTGCTACGTACAGCACCACCAATAAAGTAATAGATGAGATGAATGGTATGACCATCGATCTATCCGAGGAAGAATGAATTTAGGGCTCTGACCCCATGGCAATTGCAGTTTACTTTTGAATTACAGACTATTTTGGTTTTTTTTAGGTCTTATTTTGAATCAATGTTGTTCTAAACTCAGTTATGAATGAATGCAGACAGTTTGTATTGAACTTGGTTATGAATGTATGCTGCAGTTCTATTGTTTTGAGTTTTTTGTGGTTGAAAAGTTGATTTTTTGTTGTCTGGAGAGGTAAAAATGTCCAGGTTGAAAAGTTGATTATGTACGCCTGAGACCATCACATTTTTTATGGTGACTGTTTCTGACCGTCGGATTAGCCTATTACTAACCGTTAGATTTTTAACAATTAGCTCACATGATTTTTATGAAGCCACGTGCTAACGGTAGTTTGACGCCGTCAACTAATTATTATTTATTTTAAATATTTTTTATTTAACTAACCGGATGTTAGGTCAGCGGTTAGACTAACGGGTCAACATCCATTTCAGGTACCAAATCTTAATTTTTTGAATGTTGGGTACCAACGCTGTGTTGGTCTTTTACTGGGTACCAAAGCTTAAATAGCCCAAAAGAAATCCCTTAACCGGCTGTCCTTTTCCTTCAGCTGCATGACTTCATATGAGAAATCATCAGCATCTTTAAGCCTTCTCAGTCAGAGTCTGATAAACTCATCGCTTGTTTGACGAGTTCCAGGTAACAGCAGCAATAATCTCGAGCCCAAACCAAACCAAAGCAAAGCAATCTCATGAGCAATAACAGCAGTCAACTTCTAAGTATTGGCCCCTTTGTGTATCAGTTTGATGGCAAGAGTCACTAAAGTCACGAGATTTTTTCTATGTGGCATTGAGCAGAAACCTATTCAGAATTAAAAATCATGCTCCCCGTACGGAATAAGATGGCTGGATATCCTTTTCGAGAGTAGCGGATTATATTACCATTCTCTTCAGTGCTTGTCCTACTTGATGTCCCTGAGAGATTTAGAAAACCACCCACTGTTTGAATAATATCAGCTTGTAGACAGTTAATGAACTAGTACCTGCAAGTAAATCATCTTGTAGACAGTTTGTGTTTGTTTTGCAATTATAATTGATTTATGCATGTTCTTTCTAAGTGGCACAACCAATTAATTAAACCCAGAGATACTTGGACCTCGCACTCCCTAAGCAATACACCACTATTAGCAATTTTTTCAAGTTATGTAGAACTGCAGTGGTCATCTCATCAGTCATCATGTCATGCCATGCTGAATACCTAGTTTTTCTTCAAGAAGTTACTTGGTTCAGAGAGTTGCAGCTCGCACATGCTGATTAGAGCATTGCGGGTTTGCGTGGGAAATTGGCAGTGCCTAGCTAATAAAGCAGATGATAAGCAAAACACCGAAAGAAGTTTAAGAACTGTAGTGTTTGTGGATACTACCCCAAAAGTCATTTACAGTGTCAATTGATGTTGTTATACAATGTTGGTAGTTTAAGATAATAAAATCATCTTGCTTAATCTTTGCATCAAAAAAGAAAATTAACAGGGTTTCAAATGGTGTGACGGGATATCCCCTTTGAAGATATCTACTACATCATCAGTGGTACCATCCATCAAACAATTTCCAAAGTACTGGCAGATACTTTTTCGCTTACAAGTTTTCTTGAAATGCTCCGCCTTTATGTCCAGTATTTGCCAATTTATATAAAGTCTTGATGCCATCCGTGCCTCGAAAACAAACTGATTCGACGATGGAAAGAAATCCCTTAACCGGCTGTCCTTTTCCTTCAGCTGCATGATTTCATATGAGAAATCGTTTAGTATATCGTCAGCATCACAAGGAACAGCATCTTTAAGCCTTCTCAGTCAAAGTCTGATAAACTCATCGCTTGTTTGACGAGTTCCAGGTAACAGCAGCAATAATCTCCAGCCCAAAGCAAAGCAATCTCATGAGCAATAACAGCAGTCAACAACTCATCGCTAGTTTCATCATTTTCCTCGCAAAAGTAACAAACATTAGAAACCTCCATCATTCTATGGCTTCTTTCTCATGATCGGGTGATGACTACGGATAAACTCCTAAGACGAAAAACATGGAAATCTCAACATGGGGTATGTACATGAGACATTCAAATTAAGGCAGGAGTATGGATGCTGGTATAATGTTAATTTGTCGGACGATAAAAAAAAAAAACTTGAAATTGTGAAAAGGCTTAGACGTTGGTATATTTCTGATTCTGGTAAAAAGATCCATTCTTGATGTTGTATTGTTTGTAACTATGAATTCTGCCAGCCAATTGAATCAAAATGATAGACTTGGACACACTGTATGTATGCATTGGACCTTCTTTCATACCTGATGCAACTGCAGATATCTACGCCACACAATGTATCTGGTGGGAGAAGGCAACTTCAACCGCTGACAGCGATTTGGATTGTTTTTTAGATTGTGTTGGCCAAGTTCTTTTGTCATAAAATGTCTTGCGTTTGAGATGGGGCAGTAGACCTTCTTTATCGCTTTGACAGTAGGTATAGGACTTGTTGTTTGGTAAAACCTCTAGCATCCTATAACTGAAACGGATATTAAATGTGGGCATCAAACTCATAACCAATTGGCAATGAGTGGAGTGGCCCATAGGATTATTAATGGCAGGATCTTAGAATGCCCATACAATGTGAGACTAATAATCTCAACACGCCCCCTCACGTGTAGCCTCGTTGGGTCTAACACGTGGACATATAATCGGGTGACGCGGAGTAAAGGTGCGGTCATTTTAGACTCGTCACAAACAACCTGCTCTGATACCATATTATAATGTGGGCATCCAACTCATAACCAATTGGCAATGAGTGAAGTGGCCCATATGATTATTAACTGCAGGATCTTAGAATGCCCATACAATGTGGGACTAATAATCTCAACAACGGATCGGAAAATTTACTTCTAATTTAACCTTTCTACTAAAAAAAAGAAAATTTTCTTCTAATGATTTTCCAACCCCTCCAGTAAGGCAACACGAAGTCAAAAACAAATTACACATTATATAAAAGATTTAAGAAAGGGAAATTCTTGGTCTGATCCATCGATCTCAAATACAAGAGTCATGTTCTTGGGCAACTGGACTAACCCGCTTGATTTTTGCCTCCATTAAAATTGGTTGTGATGGGTTTGGGGATGTACCGAAGAACCCCAAGACCTTGTATGCACATATCACAGTCATGATGGTCAATTATGAAGTACTGTCAGTCAAATATATATATCAGCTGTTGGATCAGACAGTAAATTGAAATGAATCGACGATAATTTCAACCCTAAGAATCCTTATAACTCTTGATAAGAAGTATAGCTTTCTCTACTATATATGTTCATCCAAACTGCGCCTCCTTCTTCTCTGTGTAGAGATGGAAACAAAGAAAACAATCTTCTGAACCCTAAATTTGAAACTTTTATCACCGCCAACAACTAATTAATCATGGCAGAAGCAAGTGGTGGTTTGTTCAATAGCATCTCCAGCAACAAAAGCAGATATTGGCGTTATGATTTTTTCTCTCAAACTCCAGATTCCGTTAGTTTAAAGTTTCGAGATCTCCTTCCAACTTTTCTGTTATCTGGCCGCTCATCCAGTATCCTCTTCCCTCTTCGATGTATCATAATCTATCCTCTTAGGTTCTTCATATGAAAAGTAGGATGGAGCCAGGAAGTTAGATCAAAGAAAGATCTTCATTCCTAGAAATGTTTAAAAAGGTCACTTATACAGTTATTTGTTGATGAAATGTTTCTGGAGCACAAGAACTGAATCTTCAAGGTTAATTAATCGTTTGTAATTTTATTACGTTCTCATGTATTTGAACCAATTACCAAGTTAATTGTGAACTTGAAAAGTGTTCTACCCTTTACAGTTTTTACCTTGTTTTCATAAATGAAAAAAAATACCCCATTTTTGATTTATGATCTTATCTGGATGTACCTGAGACTCAAATAGCAACAAACATGGCAATTGGAGAGCAAAATGTTGCCACCACTTATTTTAATCGTAATTGGTGTGAATGAAGTGTCATCGAGTTTGATACAGAAAATAGATGCACATATTTTCATTAAAACACCACCAGTGTCATTGGTGAAGGAATGCTTTGATCCACATTCAATTTGTTTTCTAGACTCAAATTTTGAGATTTCCAAACCCATCCAACTGAAATGATTTTAATTATTCACCGAAAGTGATATTTTGATCAGTTGATGGAAAGAGTCACTGAAATCACGAGATTTTCTCCATGTTGCATTGAGCAGACAGCTATAATGATTGAAAAATCATGCTCCATGTAAGCTATTCGCACTTTGATATTTCCTCTGGAAATGTAAATTTAGGATCTCTAACAAGGGCTTTGAAATATCTATCTTCAGCGTTTTGATATACACCATTACCTAAGATTTGAATAGTAAGGGATAATCATCTGAAATTTGTTGGTTGGTTGTACTCCTGCTATTTCTTAAATCGTGTATTTCATTACATTCTCATGTATGTGAAGAAATCGCTGAATATATTATGAAGATAGAGAAGTTCTGTCGATTTATGTTTTACCTGTCTATTCATGATAATACCCCATTTACTGTATGATCTAAAATCTGGATGTACATGGGATGAGAAACAGTATATCAATATTAGACTTTTAAAATTACAGGATTTTCATCTTTAATGAAGATGATGATATGATAATGTTATTTGAAAAAAATCTTGAAATTATACTTGTCCTCCTCCTTGAAGTCCCTCAGAGATTTAAAAAAGGCTTAGATGGTTAGTATTTCGGATTCTGGTCTTTATGCCCTAGCACCTCGTTGATACAACTTTGGGTGTTTTGCCAACTGGTCACTAGTGAAGTGTCATGAAGTGCCAATGATACAAGAATCTCAAGTGATACACTATGTATGTAATTAACTGCAGAATAGATCTTCTCATCTAGCTCGATCTTCTTAACTTTTAATCTTCTACTGAGAAATCTACAATACTTTTCATGCATAGTGTGTGAGTAATGTATTGAGGACTTCTGAAAATTGATTTGTTGTCCTGAGATTATTAACATAATGAAGATTAGCTTTAACGGAAAGCAAGCAAATGAGGACTAACTTAATGTAAGGATTAGCTGTAATGGTGTGTAATATGTCTCCCCTTCAACAAATGAAGACTAATTAACTTAATGTATGAGCAAGGATTTACACACCCAGTACTCCGTTGGCTCCTTTCAATTGTATGTACTGGAGATGTGTATTAATAGCGATAAAAAACCCAGCCTAAATACAACAAATCAGCTATATAACAAGTTTAATATCTGATATGTGGGTCATCGGCTCACACGATATTAAATTATTTTTTTTCATAGGGGAGTTCCCATCACAGCAACTTGTTGCTGGGGTCCTCGCGCGTTGCCTCTGCGTTGCACTACTGCGGAGGCCTGGCGCCCTCCTACAAGGAAAAAAAAAAAAAAAAAACAAGCTATATAACAAGTTATATGGAGACAGTCTCATCGTATCCGTCAATGATACACTAAAAGACCAATGGTGTGAAAAAAATACCTGCACTAGCAACTGTCTTAATCAAATCATCGGCCATGCCAAATAAAATCATTCGACATTAGCGATCAGGATAATTCGATTCGGATTTTTATCAAAAAAAAAAACGTATTGTGCAATTATGATTGGCACCCTGCTCATATTGCTAACCCAGTTTTATATGAGTGAACACCGAATGTGTATGTCTTCATTTTATTGTTGTCTTTTACATTATCTTGGGTGGGTAAAATTTGTTGGAATATTTTCAACACCGGAACATAGGGGGTCCTGGGGAGACCGCCCCTGGTGGGGGTCTAGGGGGCAACGCCCCCGGAAGAATTTTGAAATTAGGTTTCTGGATGACAGGAGTAGAACATTAGAAAGCAGTTTCTAGAGTAATGGCTTACTTGAAGGGAACCATAGATTATGGTTTACATTACAATGGCTATTCGGCTGTATTAGAAGGATACAGTGATGCAAACTGGAACGATGTCGTGTCCAAGTCCAAGTCCACTTCTGGTTGGATATTTACTTTAGGTGGTGCTACTGTGTCTTGGAGGTCCAAGAAGCAGACCTGTATCGCTGACTCAACAATGATGTCAGAACTGTTTGCACTTGCTGATACATCTAAGGAGGCAGAATGGCTTAGAAACTTACTTGTAGAGATCCCGTTGTGGAAGAAGCCAACTCCAGTAGTCATGATTAATTGTGATAATCAGGTTACGCTTTATAAGGTCTCTAACAAGACTTATAATGGAAAATCTAGACACGCTAGTCTAAGACATCACGGTGTAAGAAAATTACTCAAAAGGGGAGTAATTACTACACCCTATATTGAATCCGAGAAGAATCTGGCAGACCCTTTTACTAAGAGTCTACCAAAGAATGTGGTTTCAATAAAGTGTAAGGAAATGGGACTCAGGTCTGTGAAAGAAGTTTAATCACCGGTAGTAGAAACCCAACTTATGTTATGCTTAATACAAACTAAGTTCAATGTGGTACCAACAAGCTACTGAAGTGATTATGGTACACCAAATAAAATTTCCCATTGTCCTTCTGGTGTAGGTTCTGCATGATTTAGGATGGATGCAAATCCTTAATAAGTTTAACTTCCTAAAAGGTGTCTCGCAGAAACACCTTCGAGACTTACCTATATGAGTATGGAAATCAGGCCGTTTCCTATGAGAATAAGACCGTTCATAGAAGAAGACTCATGAATCCAGGTGAAAGCACAGGGCCATATTAATGTGCGAGCTACGGAAATACAACAATAGAAATCAATATGTGTGGAGATTCCGGTTTTATCACAAGGGGTACTTGGTTCAAGATTAAATTCACCATTGGACCTCGATAAAGCTTTGAATTTCTTGCACTAAGTGTAGGTTCAAATCCAAAAGATACCTATGTTTATGTATTGGTTTCAACAATGATGCTTTGTCTCAACTTAGCGTGAACTACGTTGGCTTGATTCCACTCGGGTACGTAGGCAGTCACTTACGTGATGCAGCCACTCCGTTTTTAAAAACTTTTATGATTTTGAAAATAAGGGGAGAATGTTGGAATATTTTCAACACCGGAACATAGGGGGTCCTGGGGAGACCGCCCCTGGTGGGGGTCTAGGGGGTAACACCCCCGTAAGAATTTTGAAATTAGGTTTTTGGATGACAGTTAAAAACTTTTCGAGAATCTTCGGTTTCCAACAGACACCATTAACGGTTGTTGATGAAAGGACGCCTCCATTCGTGAAGAGAAACCTGTTGATGAAAAGGTACCTATTCATCAATAGACGTGAATACCTCTATAAATAGTCTCCCATGATTTCACTTCAAACACATCAAAAACTTTCTTTCTTCTATAAGCATCATCAGAATTTCTTATCTTCTCCCCTGTGTGTTCCTGGTTGAATCAAGGTCGTACAAACTTTGAATTCAACAAGTTGTGAGGCTTCAAGTATCCTGAAGGCAATATTGGCTAGACCTGTTGTACTTGCCAATTATTGGAAGGGTCGAATAATTGTCTAAAAGAATCTGCATAAGAGCCTTGAAGTTTTCGGTAACAACGATTCTTTTCACCCTAATTTGCTCCAATTTTCCAACAAAAATTTGTTATCGAGTTCTTGCTCGGAATTTAGAAGCTCATGGGAATAGGCGGCTCCAAATCCTATATCTTTTTTGTTTGGATTTTCAAAATTTTGCCATTTGTTCATCGGTTGCCCACCTGTAACAATTTTCGTTCACCCATAACATTCGTGTCAGCTCAAGCGGGCAGCAAGTCTAAAACCAACAAATCTAATATGCCTAGCTCAGTGTTGCACACTGCTGCCTCTCTTGATAATAACATCATGATACTAGATGCCCTATTGAAATTGCTTCGGGCTGGACCGATAAATCTAGATATGCACAATATCACAGTCGTGTTCAGTAGCAAGTACTACCAGATCAACCGTTAGATCAGATCGGACAATAAAATTGAAATAAACGGCTATAAATTCTAACCCTAACAACCCCGAACCTTATATAAATAGTTTAGCTCTCTCTACCCAGTATGCTCTTTCAAACTGCGCCTCCTCCGTCTGTGTGTAGAGAGGAGGAAACAAAGAAAGAAAACCCTAACCCTAAATTCAAAACAACAGCAGTTTCTTCGTCTATTCGTGATTATGTCTGTTATCACCGACGACAACAACAAAATCATGGCAGAAGCAAGTGGTGGTTCAATTAATAGCACCACCAACAACTAAAACAGCGTTATGATTTTTCCTCTCAAACTGCAAATTTTTGTGCAAAATCTTTGGTGTTTTCTGCTCTTAGGGTTGATCATTTGAGATTCCTGCTATTTCTTAAATCATGTATTTCATTACATTCTCATTTATGTGTAGCAATTACCAAATAAATCATCAAATTGAGAAGTGTTTTGTCGATTACAGTCTTTACCTTCTTCTTTTTTTCATTCATGAAAATGAATATACCCCATTGTACATGAAACTTTAATATCACGCAGGAGTATGGATGATGATCTAAAATCTGGATGTACATGAAACTTTAATATCAGGCAGGAGTATGGATGATGATATCATTTTCTTTTGTCAGGCGTAAAAAGAAACATCTTGAAATTATATTTGTCCTCTTCCTTGAAGCCCCTGAGAGATTCGAACAGGCTTAGATGTTGGTATGTTTCGGATTCTGGTTAAACTATCCATGTATGATGTTGTGTTGTTTGCTATTTTGAAATCTACCACTGCAAATTGAATCAAAATGATAGACTTGGACACACTGCATGTATGCATACGACCTTCTTTAAGCCGTGATGCAACTGCACATATCTATGCCATCCGGAATGTATCTGGTGGTAGAAGGAAACTTCCACCACTGACAGAAAATTTAATTGTATTCTCGTCAAGTCTCCACCCGGATGTGGTTGTAAGAGTGATACCAAGTCGAAATGATGGAAATGACTTCGGTGGACATGATTACTCTCCATTCTTAAGCCAGGATAAATTTAGCATTGTTGTGATTACCTTTATGTTCCATTAGGAATTGAGATGAGCGTAAGGCCACCAATATCGATCCATGTGAGCTCAAGTCCCTTGAGGGGAATAGAAGTGACAGGGATCTAGCCTAGTCTGCCAAACCTTCAAGGTTTAGATTATTGATTCTTTGTTCACTGAATTCCCATCTAATTGATGAAATGTTTGACCAAATGGTTTTTTCAATTGTGCCAATAGCTTGTTTGTGAAATGTTGGATGAAATTTCTCTTTGATAACTTGTGTAATTGTGTTGAGTACTTGTGTTTTCATATAATTTGCGTTTAGTCAAATTTGTAATTGAGTTTCTTAGGCAAATGGAATGAACATGAAAAATCCATAGCTTTTCACTTGTTTTCTCTCGTAGTTGTCGAGAGAGAGAAAATGAACATCTTTCCATGGATATGATTAGTCTTTGAATAATTTGGTCGATTCCGAGTGAAAAGTTGATTATGAATAGCATGTGTTAATTCCGTTAATAAAATGTGTTAATTCCGTTAATAAAATCTCATTCCTTCAAAAATCATGGTAACACTTTTGGTTGTGTTATTCTGTCGAAGTGTAACTTAATTAGGACTATCATGGGGTTGCTAGGTAATTGAATATGAAAATATCCATGGCTGTTTCTAGTCTTTATCCATGGTAATGTTAGTGCTGTAAGAATTGAAAGGTCTCCACTTTTTAGGTTGTGTTGGCTAAGTTCTTTTGTCATAAAATGTCTTGCAACTGCGTTTGAGATGGAGCAGTAGACCTTCTTTACCGCTTTGACAGCAGGTTTAGGACTTGGTTTTTTGGTAAAACCTCTAGCATCCTGGCTATAACTGAAACGGATCGGAAAATTTACTTCTAATTTAACCATTCTACTAATAAGAAAATAATTTTTTTCTTCCAATGAATTGATTTTCCAACCCCTTCAGTAAGGCAACACAAAGTCAAAAACTCTTAAGAAAGGAAAATTCTTGGTCTGATCCATCGATCTAAAATACAAGAGTCATGTTCTTGGGCAACTGGACTAACCAGATTGATTTTTGCCTCAATTAAAATTGGTTGTGATGGGTTTGGGGCTGTACCGAAGAACCCCAAGACTTTGTATGCCGTGAAGGTCAATTATGAAGTACTCAGTCAAATATATATATCAGCCGTTAGATCAGACCGACGATAATTTCAACCCTAAGAATCCTTATAACTCTTGATAAGAAGTATAGCTTTCTCTACTATATATGTTCATCCAAACTGCGCCTCCTTCTCTGTGTAGAGATGGAATCAAAGAAAGCAATCTTCTGAACCCTAAATTTGAAACTTTTATCACCACCAACAACGAATTAATCATGGCAGAAGCAAGTGGTGGTTTGTTCAATAGCATCTCCAGCAACAAAAACAGTTATTGGCGTTATGATTTTTCCTCTCAAACTCCAGATTTCCGTTAGTTTAAAGTTTCGAGATTTCCTTCTAGCTTTTCTGTTATCAGGCCGTTCAACCAGATGTACACTTTTCCCTCTTCGATGTATCATAATCTATGTATCATCATCTATCCTCTTCGGTTCTTCATATGAAAAGGAGAAGGGAGCCAGGTAGTTAGATCAAAGAAATATCTTCATTCCTAGAAATGTTTAAAAAGGTCACTTCTACCGTTATTTGTAGAAGAGTTTCTCGAGCACAAGAACTGAATCTTCAAGGTTAATTAATCATTTGTAATTTTACTACGTTCTCAAGTATTTGAACCAATTGCCAAGTTAACTGTGAAGTTGAAAAGCGTTCTGCCCTTAGCAGTTTTTACCTTGTTTTCATAAATGAAAACAAAATAACCCATTTTTGATTTATGATCTTATCTGGATGTACCTAGGACTCAAATAGCAACAAACATGGCAATTGGAGAGCAAAATGTTGTCACCACCTATTTTAATCTGAATTGCTGTGAATGAAGTGTCATTGAAAATAGATGCACATATTTTCATTAAAACACCACCAGTGTCTTTGGTGAAGGAATGCTTTGATTCACGTACAATTTGTTTTCTAGACTCAAATTTTTGAGATTTCCAAACCCATCCAACTAAAATGATTTTAATTAGATCAGTTGATGGCAAGAGTCACTGAAATCACGAGATTTTCTCCATGTTGCATTGAGCAGACACCTATTATGATTGAAAAATCATGCTCCATGTAATAAGATGGCAGGATATCCTATTCAAAAGTAGCGGATGATCACCATCCTCTTTAATGAAGATGATACATGTAAAACATCTTGGAATTATACCTGTTCTCCTTGAAGGCCTTGAGAGATTTAGAAAAGACTTAGATGCTTCCCCCTGTCTTCTCCAGAGTAAATTATAGTTCTCCATCCACTGGTTGAATAATCGTCTTGCAGAAAGTTGTGAACTAGTACATTAATGCCTAGTATATATTTTGCATGATTTTTACATTGAAATCTGCCACTGCAACTGGATGTGCAATTGGCATCACCGCCTCGACTTTTTATTAACCACCACATCGATGCAACTTTGGGTGTCTGTCTGCTTTTTCATATCTACGTCATCCAAAACGTATCTGGTAGAAGGCCATTTTAACCGCTGACGGATGGAGGGTTCAACAATTCCTTCCCATCCAGCAGTCCAGAGGGTATTATTTATCTCCAAATGCGGTATGTTGCCTATGTACCGGCCTGTTTGTGTACAGTCCATCTATTTGAAAGTTAATAGTTCCCTTTATGTTCAGTCTAAATTGGAGCTAAATAGTACCTTCAGTATATCAATCTCAAGTTTTGACTTGTAATGAGCGTGATGGCATCAAGATCCGGTGAAGGCAGGTATGCAGTAACCACTAGGAGTCTCAAAAGATATCAGCCTGAATGTTTGTTGAATGCATTTCATTGATATGAATTCTTCAAATTTCGATTATCACCTTCTAAATGTACGTTTCTAATGCCTTGGGCTGTGGCACAGTTGGTGGGTCCTGAAACCCTCTAGAAGTTAATTTTATAATTTGGTCAGTTCTTCTTCATATGGCTTGCTATAAATCTATAGTTTTGAAATGGTTGTGACAGTTTTACTTGACCTATTGCATGCCAGAAAATCAGCTTGGTATGCCATGAAAATAAGAAGATAAAAGCTGAACATAGATTCATGGAAGTGGATGAGGTTGCTTGTCATATTGAATAAGTTTCATAATAAGTTTCTCTCATAATTAAAACTTCATTTTGGACATATGGTATGTAGGTCAGCAACAAGTAGTGTGAGTTAAAATATATGTACCAGCCGTTAGATAATAAAATCGAAATGGACGAATATGATTCTAACCCTAAGAACCCGTAACCCTTGTATATATAAGCAGTATAGCTTTCTCTACAATGTTCATTTGATTGCGCCTCCGCCTTTGTCTCTGAGACGGAAAGAAATAAAGCAAATCGAATCTTAACCCTAAATACAAACAACAACAGTTGCTCATCACCAACCGCAAGAACAAATTCATGGGAGAAACAAGTGGTGGTTCAACCAACCAAAGTAGCTTTTAGCGTTATGACTTTTTCTCTCAAATTGTAGTTTTTTTGTTTCTGTGTCGGATGTTAACCCGGTTCTTAATTTCTGTTTAGTTTTGACGGCATCGTGGTTGATAATTTCTTGGAGATTATAAATTGGCAAGGTTAATCATTTGTAATTCGATAGTTGGTTATACTCCTGTTATTTCTTAAATCGTGTATTTTATTACATTATGTATGTATGCGAAAAATTTACCAAATACATTATGAAGTTGAGAAAGGTTCTGTCAATTACAGTTTTTCCTTTTCTTCTGTTTTTTCCATTCGTGATGAAATACCCCATTTGTGATTTATGATCTAAAATTGGATGTACCTAAGAGATGAAGATGGTATCATTTTAATTTGTCGACATAAAAAAACATACTTAAATTCCTCAAAGATATAAAAAAGGCTTAGATCTTTAGTAAAAATAATAGTTTATGCTAACTGTTGCCACTTTAATTTCATTAGTAAAAAGATCTGCCCCTCCAACTGGATATGCATCACCGTCAAACTTCTGATTAATCACCATATTGTTAAAACTTCGGGTGTCTGTCTACTACTATCGCCAATGGCTCCCTTGTAAAGAGTTTAGTTAGGTGCCAATGTATGAAGAATCAAAATGATAGACTGGACACAACATCCTATGTATGCATAGGACCTTCTTTCAGCCCTGATGCAAGCGCAGAACGATATTCAGAATGTATCAGACGCCGGCATCTTCAACCGTCGGTGGTTTGATGTACCACTATGGATTCTCTTTGGAAGAGAGAGAGGTAGTTTTTTTTAGAAGCTCAGATAATCCGTGGAAATGTTAGTTGATATTACATAGATCTACTAAAATCTTTAATTTTCTTATAATTTTTCTTAGTTAATTTTAGTTTGAAGAGTAAATATCCGCAAGGTCAATTAATCATTTGTAATTCCGTATTTTATTTTGTTACTTTCTTGTGTATGCGATCCAATTACCAAATAAAGTCGAGAATTATTCTGTTGATTACAATTTTTAATTACCATTCTTTTTAAAACAAAAAAAATAATAAAAAAATAAGAAACTTGTCAAGTATGATTATCAAGCTTCAAGCCTATTTTTGGAAGGAATCAAATATTAAGATGCTTGGTTTGACAGCTATTTACTTATGGGACTCAATTTTTTTTTTGTAATTCTTAAAAAGCATTGTAGTGGTAAGCCCTTTGTTTGTTTTTTCTTCTTGGGTGATCGAATCTTCTTTCGGTTCCTTTTTTTTTTTTTTTTTGTTCTATTATATTTATTGGGTTGAGGTACCTCCTTAAGGACCTCTTTTTCAACGAATTTCTCCTATTGACCGATCAAAAAAAATTACCATTTCTTTCATTCATGAAAATACCCCATTTAAAGATTTATGATCTAATATGAAGTATTTGTGTGAATAAAGTCACGTAGTTTGATGCAGAAAATAGATGCACCAACAAAGGTTCACGGGAAGCAGCAAAATCCTGAGACTCAAATTTTTTGAGATTACCTAACCCATCCATCTGAAATGATCTCAATTTGTTACCGAAAGTCATATTCAGATGATCAGCTGATGGCAAGATAAACATATGATGTCTGCTGATGGCATGAGAAACAAATGAAGTTACGAGACGTTCTATGTTGGATTCTCATCAACCCTAATTGAACAAGCCTCCAGGTGCACCTTCAAATTTTTCTATATTAACTTTGGGGAAAAAACTGTTTAGTCCTTTTTTAGGTGGATCTTTTATCCATTTAGTCCTGTTACAAAAGTGACTTTTATGTTTAGTCCTTTCTTATTAAAAAAGTATAATAACTCTCATTTTCCTTATCTTTTCTCTCATTTTAAAATAAAATATCTCCCAAAATATTACTCAAAAATTAACAAATTTTATATATTCGGAAAGCTCTTGACGAGATCTACACACGAGTACCATTGTTGATATGTTTCGAAACATTTTTTTTTACGTTACCAGTAATGGTACTTCATTTTTTGGGATGAATTCAATTTTTAACTTCATATTTTGAGATGAAATTCATATCACTTCATATTTTGAGATGAATTCAATCTTTAACTTCATATTTTTGATATTAATTCATTTTGAACTTCATATTTTGAGATGAAGTTCATTTATCATTCATATTTTGAGATGAATTCAATTTTTAACTTCATATTTTTGATATTAATTCAATTTTTAACTTCATATTTTGAGATGAAGTTATTTTATCATTCATATTTTGAGATGAATTCAACTTTTAACTTCATATTTTGAGATGAATTTAACTTTTAACTTCATATTTTGAGATGAATCTCATTTATCACTTCATATTTTTAGATGAATTCAATTTTTAACTTCATATTTTGAAATGAATTTCATTTATGACTTCATCCATTGAGATGAAATCTATTTTAGAACTTCATTGTATGAGATGAAATCTATTTTAGCACTTCATAGTATGAGATGAAATCCGTTTTAGTACTTCATTTTCTGAAATGAAATCCGTCACCGGGTAACGTGAAAAAAAAATGTTTCGAAACATAGTGACAATGGTACTCGTTGTATAGATCTCGTCAAGAGCTTTCGTAATATATAAAATTTGTTTAATTCCGAATTGTAGTTCTTGAGATATTTAATTTTTTAATAAATTTTTATTAGTTTTATAAAGAACAAAGAATAAAGGATAAAAGGGTATTTATGTAATATTAAAAAAGATGATGATGTCACTCCGCGTGGGTAACGTTCACCCAAGGACCAAACAATAAAAAAAGGACTAAATAGAAATATTAGGACCAAACAAAAAACTTTTAGGACTAAATAATAATCTTAATTGGCTCACAGGACTAAACTGAAATATAAAGTCTCATATTAGGACTAATTGGTAGTTTCTACATTAACTTTCTATGTTGGATCATGGTGTTCACCCAAGATATTTTGCTGTCTATCCAGATGATTTGAATACGGTTGTAAGAGTTATATCAAGTGGAAATGATTTTGGGGACGTGTTAACTATCCATTCTTTGTTCCAGATAAACATAGCATTGATGTGTCAATTCAGATCATGCATGCTGCATCGTCCCCACTCAGCCAGTTCTAATGAACATCATCTTGAGTCCATCATCTTGGGCCACTCAGAAAATGCTACGTCGTCCCCACCGGCCTAAGAGATTCAGAAAAGGCCTTACCGGCCTTCTGATCTAGAGTAAACCACACACTGGTTGAATAATCATCTCGTAGACAGCTGTGAACTAATACCTTACAAGGTCCTTATATCCAAGGTCCAAGAATCTCCGGGTTAATATGGTTGTGCCGCCTAAAAAACATGCATGAATCAATTACAATTGAAAGACATACACGCACAATGTGCCATTACACAATCAATGACCAATTGCTGACATACATATACACACATCACTTTCCAATGACTCTTGGTATACATTTTGCATGATTTTTTCCATGTTGTTTCCATTATCTAGTTTAGTATTTTGGATTCTGGTGTTGGTATGTAATGGCCGTCTTTTCCACAAAGCAAGTTTTCTCTAAACTTCTCTACGTACTACACAGTCCCACATTGTGATGTTTTTATATTTAACCCCCACTGGAAGTCCCAGATACTTCAATGGTAGTTTCTCTATTTTGCAATTAAAAACAGTAATATATTTGCTTGTTGTCTCTTCTTGAACCTTCATCTGGTCCTCCAGGCCGTGAAGTAATAGCTAATTTTGTCTGTAGTGTCTCGTGCATCTCTAACCCTTTCTTTAATTGTTCAAGATTTATAGGTTGTGGTGGAACTTGAGATCCATCATGCAATTCACTATTTTGTCCAACGATGAAAAATGGTCTATTATGGCTTTGACATGATGGATCTCCTTGTATCGTATTACATGTGGCTCTAGTGTGTCAAACTTTGTTACAATGATCACGATCTTCGTGTGTCAGGATGATGTGATATTAGATTGTTAACTACTTTTATCTCTAATCTTATACGAGAATATTGCCAACAATCTAAATCTTAAATATGATAAGAAGTTCCAAAGCACAAATACTTTCTTGATGTGTAAAGATTTGATAGACACTATTCCATCAAAATTCTCCTTGATCAATGGCGTGTTAAATCTTTGTGATTATTTTGGATAGCTGAAACTCTGGAGTACAAATCCAAGCCCAGTATTACAATCGAGTTCGTAAGGCATATCCATTCACTTGTCTCACTTGTCGGCTCTGAGAGAAATTGCCCACCTCGATCAAATTCGCAAAATTCAACCAAATCTTCTTACCCTGATTTCAATTAGGACATCTAGCACCCTTTTTAATGAATTTGAATACATTCATCCGATTTGCATTTGCACCTTCTAAATGTAAGTTCCTAATGCCTTGGGCTCTGGCACAGTTAGTCGGCCTGACACAGTTTTAGAATTTTTTTTTTTCTTTTTTTTTTAAACATACGAGTTGATTGACGCTTATGGTCTCTCATGAAAAAATTTACTGAACATCTGATATGATTTTCAATAAATGAGGACTAACTTAATGTATGAATAAGGATTAACACCCAGTATACTTGTGGTCTCATTTCAATTCTATGTACTAAAGCAGCGACGAAACTAGAGGGGGGGGCTAGGGTATGCTGAAGCCCCCCCTAAATTTCAGTAAATCTGATTTAGGCCATTTAAATTTTCAAAAATTATATGTTCAGCCACCCATGGGTGGAAAAATATAACCCTTGTAGCCCTTCATCAGTTCAATTTTATTTTCTTGAAAATTCCATGAATTTATACTGTCGACCCAATTTCTTATGTTTACTTTTCGTCTTGTATTTTTATTTTTTTAAGCTTCATTCTTCTGAGGTACCGTAAGACAATGTATTGGAGCTATTGATTCGATTAATATCTACTATCTATTATAGGTGGCGATCTATACGTCTAAAAATTTCGGGCGGCCTACGGCCACCTTTTTTTTTTTTTTTTTTATTTGATGACCACTTTGTAAAAAGATGTGTGTACTCATCGGAAAAACACTAGCCCAATGTAATGGTTGGCAATCGCCTACACGCACTAGCTGACTCGTAAATCTATTTTCTGGATGATTTTTAGTCTTGGCACCGGCCCAGTCTCCCTGATGATTAATTAGACTAATGCTTAACAAAATCGCCTTCAAAAGTATATCTTAACAAAAATTCTTAATGAAACAGATGTTTTGGACTAAGACAAAACCGATCTCTCACAAACAACGAAACCCCTACAAATTCAGGGGGTGGGATCAGAGTGGTGTGAGATATCGGTTTAGGTTCGCTTAAATATTATTTTCGAGGACAAATCAATGAGATCATAATGATCATGCTTTGTTGATCCTAGATAATAATAATACATCGAATCTAATTACACTAGTCATTACTCATCAGGCAGGTAACAAGTCTAAAACCACGAGTCCAAGACTTCATATGCTCGTGTATGAGACATAGGTAGGTCAGCAGCATGTACTGATCTATGTATCAGCCGTTAGATAATAAAATAAAATCGAAATGAACGGGGATAAGTTAAACCCTAAGAACCCCTAACCCATATATAACCAAACCAAGTATAGCCCTTTCTCTATCATTTTCATCCAAACTGCGCATCCATCTTCTTCTCCCGAGAGAAGGAGACAAAGAAAGCAAACCCTAACCCTCAATAAAATCAACAACAGTCCCTTTCCTCATCTTATCGTTCGTCATCACCGGCGGCAACAGCAAAATCACGCCTAAAGCAAGTGGTATCATTCACACCAAAACCTATTCACACTATGAGTTTTCCTTTCAGAATATAAATTTATTATTTCGGTTTTGAGTGTTCAATGACGAAGCATCCTGATGTCAATTTCTTTGAGATTTGAATAGTAAGGTTAATCATCTGTAATTCGTTGGTTGGACGTACTTCTGATATTTCTTAAATCGTGCATTTCATTAAACTTTCATGTATGTGAAGCAATCACCAAATATATTATGAAGTTCGAGAAGTTATGTGGATTTCCCTTTTTACCTGTTTATTCATGATAATACCCCATTTCTTATATGATCTAAAATCTGGATGTACCCGGGATAAGCAACAACATAATCAATTTTAAAATTGATTTACATCTCTAATGAAGATGATGATATGATCATGTTCAATTGTCAGACATGAAAAACATGTTGAAATTATACTTGTCCTCCTCCTTGAAGTCCCTTAGAGATTTAGAAAAGTCTTAGATGGTTAGGTGTGTGTCTACTTCTTTTGCCCATGGGTGGTTATTAGTGAAGTGTCATGAAGTGCCAATGATACAAGAATCTAAAGTGATAGACTGGACACACTGTACATGCATAGCACCTTCATTCAGCCCTGGTGCAACTGCAGAATAGACACTCTCATCTAGCTCCTTCTTAACTTTTAATCTTCTATTGAGAATTCTACATTGTCTTTCGGCCAGGCCTTAAACTAGTAGCTAAGAACAAGAGAGAGGCACCCTTGAGAGATGCATATTCTGTGAATAACTTTTACTTGACACTTCATTCACTTCCAGGAGATTAAAATTGTGAAGATGAGGATTAACTTAATGTATGAACAAGGATTAGCTTTAATGGTGCGTAATCTGTCTCCCCTCTACAATAAATGAAGACTAGTTAACTTACTGTATGAGCAGTGATTGACACACCCAGTAATCCGTTGGCTCCTTTCAATTGTATGTACCGGAGATGTGTATTAATAGAACTAAAAACCCCAACCTAAATACAACAAATCAGCTACGTAACAAGTTAGATGGAGACAGTCTCATCGTAACCGTCTACGATGCACTAAAAGACCATTGGTGTGAAAAAAAATATACCAGCACCAATATAAGCAATCTTAATCAAATCATTGGCCACGCCAAATAAAAGAATTCGACATTAGCCATCAGGTTATTTCGATTCGGATTTTATCCAAGAAAGTATTGTGCAATTATGATTGGTACCTTGCTTATATTGCTAACCCGGTATTTATAGTAGTCTTTTACGTTATCCGAGGTGGGTAAATTTGTTGTCGAGTTCGTCTTGCTCGGAACACAGAAGCTCATGGGAATAGCCGGCACGCACCAGCTGGCTCCCGGAGAGCCTATATCTTTTTTGTTTGGATTTTTTAAATTTTGCCATTTGTGCATTGGTTGCGCAACCGTAAAAATTTCTGCTTACCCGTAACATTAGTCCTACGTAAGGCGGGCAACAAGTCTAAATCCCACAAATCTAATAATCCTAGCTCAGTGCTGCACTGCTGCATCTCTTGATGATATCCTCATGATACTAGATGCCCTATTAAAATTGGTTTGGGCTGTACCAAAAATTTTGGACTTATATGCACAACATCAAAGTCGTGTTCAGCAGCAAGTACTGTGAGATCAGCCGTTAGATCAGACTACAAGATTGAAATGAGCGGCAATGATTCTAACCCTAACCCTTGTATAGTATAGTATATATAAGTAGTATAGGTTTCTCTACTATGTTCATTCGAACTGCGCCTCCTTCGTCTCTGTTTATAGAGAAGGAATTACAAAGAAAGCAAATTTTGTGTCTGTAATTGTGTGTTTTATCACCGGCAATCATGGCAAAAAAAAGTGATGGTGCAATCAATAGCATGACCAACAACTAAAGAAGTTTTTAGCGTTATGATTTTTCCTCTCAACCTGTAAATCTGTTATTTCCCCTTCCCGTTTTCAACCTTTCTCAACCATGGTGGTGTTTTATCTCTTACGGATTTGAATCATCAACGGTAATTCAATAGAATGTATCCAAATCTATCCTCCTCGTATGAAAGGGTCGAGGAGTTGAAGATCTTCATTACTGGGTTATTCGTTGAATAGTTTCTTCAAGGTGGATTAATCATTTGTAATTTTATTACATTCTCGTGTATTTGAACCGATTACCAAATAAATTATGAAAGTTGATTATTGTTATGTTGATTTCAGTTTTTACCTGTTTTTTTCATCCATGAAAATACCCCATTTGTGATTTACGAACCAATTGGAATGTTACCACAACTTCTTTCGGTCTGTTAGGTACTGTGAATGAAATGTCATTGAGTCTAATGCAGAAAATACATGAACATATTTTCATTAAAACACCACCAGTAGTCGGTGATAAGAATGCTCTGATCCACATACAACCCATCTAACTGTAATGAACTCAACTTGTCTCCGAAAGTGACATTTAGATCAGTTGATGGCAAGAGACACTGTAGCCACGAGATCTTTTTCCATGTTGCATTGAGCGGAAACCTATTCAGATTGAAAAATCATGCTCCACTAATGGATTAGTCACCATCGTCTTCAATGAAGATGATATCATGTTAATTTGAATGACATATATAAAACATCTTGAAATTATACTCGTCCTCCTTGAAGGTCCTGATCAGATTTAGAAAGGGCTTAAATGCTTCCCCGGGTCTTCTCCAGAGTAACCATCCACTGGTTTAATAATCATCTTGTAGACAGTTGTGAACTAGTACATTACTATGACGCCCTGTATACATTTTGTATGATTTTTAGATTTGGTAACACCGCCTTGACTTCTTATTAACCACCACATTGATACAACGTATCTGTCTATAAAAATTGTGGGCATCCAACTCATAACCAATTGGCATTAAATTGTGGGCATCCAACTCATAACCAATTGGCAATGAGTGGAGTGGCCCTTAGGATTATTAACTGCAGGATCTTAGATTGCCCATACAATGTGGGACTAATAATCTCAACACGTCCCCTCACGTGTAGTCTCGTTGGGTCTAACACGTGGACATATAATCGGGAGACGCGGAGTAGAGGTGCGGTTATTTTAGACTCGTCACAAATAGCCTTCTCTGATATCATATTAAATTGTGGGCATCCAACTCATAACCAATTGGCAATGAGTGGAGTGGCCCTTAAGATTATTAACTGCAGGATCTTAAATTGCCCATACAATGTGGGACTAATAATCTCAACACTGTCTGCTTTTTATATCTACACCATTCGAAATGTAACCGATGGGTAGAAGGCAATTTCAACCGCTGACGGATGGTGGGTTCAACAATTCCTTCCCATCCAGCAGTCCAGAGGGTATTATTTAGCTCCAAATGCGTCAATGGTATGTTGCCTATGTAACCGCACTGTTTGTGTACAGTCCATCTATTTGAAAGTTAATAGCTCCCTTTATGTTCAGTCTAAATTGGAGCTAAATACTACTTTCAGTATATCAATCTCAAGTTTTGACTTGTAATGAGCGTGATGGCATCAAGATCCGGTGAAGGCAGTTATGCAGTAACCACTAGGAGTCTCAAAAGATATCAGCTTGAATGTTTGTTGAATGCATATTCCATTGACATGCATTCTTCAAATTTGGATTATCACCTTCTAAATGTACGTATCTAATGCCTTGGGCTGTGGCACAATTGGTGGTCTGATACCCTCTGGAATTTATTTCTGACCATATAATTTGGTCAGTTCTTCTTCATATGGCTTGCTATAAATCTATAGTTTTAAAATGGTTCTGACAGTTTTACTTGATCTATTGCATGCCAGAAAATCAGCATGGGATGCCATGAAAATAAGAAGATAGAAGCGGAACAGAGATTCATGGAGGTGGATGAGGTTGCTTGTCATACAGAATAAGTTTCTCTCATAATTAAAACTTCATTCAGGACATATGGTATGTAGGTCAGCAACAAGTAGTGTGAGTCAAATATATGTACCAGCCGTTAGATAATAAAATCAAAATGGATGACAATGATTCTAACCCTAAGAACCCCTAACCCTTGTATTGTATATATAAGCAGTATAGCTTTCTCTACAATGTTCATTTACTTGCGCTTCCTTCTTTGTCTCTGAGACGGAAACAAAGAAAGCAAATCGAACCTTAACCCTAAATACAAACAACAACAATTGCTCATCACAAACGGAAAGAACAAATTCATGGCAGAAACAAGTGGCGGTTCAATCAACTAAAATAGCTTTTAGCGTTATGACTTTTCCTCTCAAATTGTAATTTGTCTGTCTCTTTGTTGGATGTTATCCTGGTTCTTTATTTCTTTTCTTTTTTAGTTTTGACGGCATCGTGGTTGTTAATTTCTTGAAGATTTGAATCTGCAAGGTTAATGATTTCTAATTCAATAGTTGGTTATAATCCTGCTATTTCTTAAATAGTGTATTTTTATTACATTATGTATGTATGTGAAACATTTACAAGATAAATTATGAAGTTTTGAAGTGTTCTGTCGATTACGGTATTTCCTTCTCCTTTTTTTTTTTTCCATTCATGATGAAATACCCCATTTGTGATTTATGAT
>JAJJMA010195563.1:0-18953 GCA_023529015.1 Papaver nudicaule | reverse complement strand
TTTTTTTTTTTTTTTTGAAGAAGAGAAGAAAAGAAGGAGAGGAGGAGAGAGGCGATTTTTTGAGAGAGTTTTTTTTTTTTTGGTTTTGTTTTAGGGATAGGATTAAGATATATATAGGTTAATTAGTTAAAGGGTATACTAATTCAGGGATAACTTAGTAATTTCATTGGAAGGGCTGAAAGGTAATTTCTGAGGCGGGAGGGCTTGCATACTTTATACTAATTCAGGGATAACTTAGTAATTTCATTGGAAGGGCTGAAAGGTAATTTCTGAGGCGGGAGGGCTTGCATACTTTATACTAATTCAGGGATAACTTAGTAATTTCATTGGAAGGGCTGAAAGGTAATTTCTGAGGCGGGAGGGCTTGCATACTTTGGGAAGGGCTCAAAGCATGTGCCTAGAAAATTTTGATTTGTTAGTGGAAACTGGAAAGTTACTAGCTAGGTGAGATTTTAGAAGATTCAGGCTACAGTCCTGTCTAGTCCACTAGTGGCTTCGTCCATGCACATTATAAGCGGAGCTGCTGTTCACCTCCCAAACAACTTCCTCAATCTAATCCACATTTGGAGAGAGATGAACCCCACCCTAAATGAACGTGAACTGAAAATCTGAACTCTTGAAGAATTCTCTTAAATGTAACCCATACTATTATTAACCATAACCCATTTGACTTTAATCAATAGATATTTACTCTAAGTATTAGTTTGACTTTTCCTATTATTATTCACAACCCAGAAACTAGGTAATGAGTCATCGAGTCAATGAGTTCCGGAAATGACCTAATTAAAACTTGCAACGTGGTTTTCTCCAAAACCAAACACAAATGCCATTGCCCTTTTTTTAGCCATGTTTGATCAAAGCTATCACTGTAAACTCTGATTAAACAATGTTTTCATCGGTGCCGACAACCATCATAAGGCTACAATATTGTTTTCCTCGTCTCCTCATTAAGACGGCTTGTGGTATTTGGAACTTCATGCGAAACAAAATCGAGAGCATGTAAATCACAGTCGCTCGGGATCTTATTTGGATTTTTCAAACTCCATGTGAAAAAAATAAATTAGTTCGAGAGCCTGTAAACATAGTCTCTCGTGGCCTTGATGTATACATTAAGAATTTGTTCGTATGTACCTAGCAACTTGCTGACCAACTGATGTAAAGTTGTAAACTAAGTAATGGTGAATATGGAATATACAATCCAATTAAAAATGTTTTGTTGGTTACTTTATTTTATTTTTTTCAATCTGTTATTCAAAAGTTTTGAGTTAATCGGATGTTTTGATTGGAAAAATAAAAAAACCTTTACAATCAGGTTATTACAATATTTTAATCCATTTTATGATGTCTTGATTAAACCTCGTAGATAATTCGGTTGGATGCAATGAAAAAATCTTTGGGTCGTGCGTAAAATAAGAAGAAGGAAGATAACAAGAAACTGATTTCATCGGTTATTAAAAAAAAACAAAAACCAAAAAAAAGGTTATGAAAACGACTCAACTCACTCAACCAGCCATGAATCCATAATTCGGTTAACATTTTCTGGGTTATGATTTGGGTTATGGGTTATATTTAATATGGGTTATGGTTAATAAAATCATGGGTTATATTTAAGACAAACCCTCTTGAAATTCAGATGTGAAGTTAAGATTAACTGGGAGGAGAAAGTCTTTAATTTATTGCCTCTTCTGGTGAAAAATATTAGAATTTTTGTCACAATATGTAGAAACTCAATGGACATACAATTTAAGAAAATGATGGTCTAACAAACAGGAACTTACCTAAAGTGAAGGGTTGTTTGTCAACCTAACTAACTTGTTCTGCCTCAGTTAATTTGGCCCCATTCATGAGTATTTGGCCCCATAGAAATTTAAACCCATCTAGGGTGAGTTGTTATGGGATGTCTTCACAGGGGTGGAATATACTATATTACCCTTCACTACTAATTAATCATACTAACTAATCCCACCCCAAATAGTAAACTTAACCTTAATCCAAAAACCCTAAAATATTTAAACCCAAAAACTTTCCAAAACCAAAATCATTTCACTCAAAAACAAAAACAAAAACAAAAATTTCGAATCCGCCCACTCGAGAATCAAGCCGGAAACTTCGTCAAAGGTGTGTAATCTTATCTCAATCGTTTTTAGTGTGTTAGTTGCTTATTATACGTGATTTGGTTGCATGAAACTCTGATTTTTCGGCAATTTTTTCGGCTGATAATACCAGAATCGTTGGATCCGAAACAACATATCCAACGATTGTTCATCTTCACTAGCAACAATCGTTTTCTGTTTTATCACATATATACCGATTATGTTTTTAAGATGAACAAACGTTAGATGTAGTGATATATATATGCCGATTTGGTGCTACAGAATGGATGATGAGAAGATCAGACCGCGAGATCTTGCAAGAGTAAGACAAGTCAAACGTACTCCATGTAATGAGACTATTCTCGAAGAGTGTGTTCGTCTCGTGAAAGAATTGGCTATAGTGGAAATTGAGGAGCTCATTGAGTATTGTACTGAAAGGCTTATCAAGATCGAGGAGTACCGCAAAGAGGAGGCTGACTGGAAGGAAATGGAGAAGGCTGTGAAGCTGCGTGAAGAACTGGATGCTGCAGATGAAGCTCGTAAGGCTGATGCTGCTGCTGCTGCTGCCAGGTTTGCTGCCGCCTTTGCTGCTGCTGAAGATGATCTCGACCATCCTCCTGGTTTCCCAGCAAAGCGCCGTCGTTAGATACTTGTGGTGATGATCATGAAATGTCTAAGTAGTTAGAACTTTAGGTGGTTTAAAGACTTGTTGTTGTTCTTGTTTTAAGACTTGTTGTTGTTCTTGTTCTTGTTCTTGTTTTAAGGCATGTTGTTTGGATTACGTGTTTCAGTTTAAGACTTGATCTATGGATGAATGTTATGTTCTACTACTTACTTCTTCTGTCTGCGTAAATCGGTTTACCATTAAGAATTTATACGCCGATCGCTTTTACTTGAAATTGGATTTTCCCACTCAAACTTCACAATCGGCGTATATATATAAATTTTGTGACCGATTAAGTTTACTTGAAATTGGTTTTTTCCTGTAACTTCACAATCGGCGTATATATATAAATTTTATAAACGATTAAGTTTACTTGAAATTGGTTTTTTCCTGTAACTTCCTAATCGGTGTATAAATAAAAATACATTCACCGATTTTGTACATTTGAATTTTCCTTTTTTATGTTTGTGTAAAATCGGCAGATGATTCTATTTGGAAAAACCGATTAAGGCTGATTATCAGGATTATACCTGATAATCGGCCTTGTATAAGTTAAATATACGTCGAATGTATAGCACAGAACTTTCAAACATGCTAATGTTAAACCGAAACACTTTCATACATACATTAATCATTGTTCAAAATGCAAAATACAACATATGAAAGCTCCAAAATAAGACAATCCCTTCACAAAACCAAACTTAATACTAGGCCAGGTCTACCACATATGGATCCAAGTCAACCATTACACGCTCCTTTGGGTCAATCCCGGATAATTCATTCCATCGTTTCATGTTAGGCTCGTATTTCTCCAACCATTTTGCAGAATCATTGTTGGTGAACCCCGGCCAATAAGAAAACCTACAAAGCGGAGGTAATGGACAATCTTCTTTTAACCTTAGACCGATAAAATGGATCTTGTTGATGTTGACTATAACAATCCTTCTATCCCTTAGCGCTCCACCGCACCTTGCTTCCTTTGGTGTGAATGTCATATTTGTGCCCTCACCAAAGTAATGAACAACGCAAATAAGAGCATCCGCCAAGAGATGCCCACATTGGGGCATCAACATCCAATGCCTACGCAAAGTTGGTGCTCCCCTCTCCGGGCCTTGTACGCGAGTAACCAAGTTCCTAAAACGTTCTTCTTTTTCTTCCTTGTTTCCTTCCAACATCATCGAAATATAGAACTCCTTGTGTTGCACTAGTTTCACCGCCATCTTCTGCCTTAAATATTGGCATTGAGTTAGCTCACCCGCCAATCCCATATGCCCTATTTGCTCCGAAGCAACATGGAAACCACAATCTCCATCATCATCGACGTCGTCGGTGGATAATACGAAAGGACGGATGATTTGTGGTAGATGGTCAAAGTACTCCGTGAATATTGTGTAAAAAGTTCTATGAGGCCTACCAAGTGCATCCATTGGAGTCTTTCGATCGCCAAGTGCGGATCTTAGAGTAACCACTTCACAATCTCCCCTTTCTTGATTCATGGAACCCATTTGCCTTGCTTGTTGCTTGAGTCTCTGTCTTGTGCTTGTGCTAACTACACTCCCTTGCGAAAAAAACTTTGGACCATTTGAACGTACATCTACCCCACTTGGTTTAGTCCCTTGCGAAAGAAATTTAAGAGCCTTTGCCTTCACATTTTGCCCCCTCGCACGTCTCTTTTTCATTGACTCCCTAAGCTCGTCTTCTTTGTACCTTGCCTCCTCATATACATGTTGTGAAGGGTCACACCTTGTGGAGTCATCGTCTCTTTGGCCTCTGAGGTAATCATTCAATTCTTGCCTCTCCTTGCTTCTATCCATGTTGGTAGGAGGCCTCCCTACGAACTTTTGTACCATTGGCTCCTCGACGGCAGGTTTCTTGTGGGGGTGGTGTACGAGTTCCAAATCGTGTATCAAATATTTTTGTTGCACCTTGTTCTTGTTGGGGTATCTTTCGATCATGGCTTTCACAATTTCCAAATCTAGAAAAGAGTGATTCTCGGGAGCCGCAATTGGATTAGGTGTGAAAGAGAGTTGCCTCCAAAACGGATCAATGGCCTCAAGTGGTATTGCCCCCGGGTAATCCGCAATCATGTGGCGACAAGGGAGCCCAAGGGCCGTCATTGTCAAACATGAACATTTACCCCTACATCTTTTACGCCCTCTTGCCTCGTACTCCCTGTAGTATGCCAAATCTGTCATCATATAGTTTATTGCCCAATGCGACACCCTATAGAGAATACCCTTAAGCTTGTACCAGTCTTCACATTTCTCTTTCCCGTAAATCTTCATGCTCTTGCACCTGCTGTATTCCATTTGGCACTTGATCTTAGTGATATCATCATTTGTGTAGATATGGATAGCTTCTTGAACCGTAACCACATTGTTAACACACCCATGAAGTAGCTTTTTAAAACGGCCATGACATCCCTCCGCTATACTTGTTGCCTCATTCTTGTAATGCCTATACTGGTAGGTATACGCATACACAAATTTTTCTTTGTAAGGCCCCAACAATTGTTCCGTACAATAATCCACCGCCTTTTTGGCAACCTCACTCCAAGTAGCTATGAAGAGCGCCAACATGCATTCATACTGTGCAATAGTCATCGAATGTACCACGTTATCCCAATCACGTCGAAACTCCAACCATCTAATTCCAGCCTTAATATATTCGGCATCGGCTATCTTTTTCTCTTCCGCTTTTTGTTCCTCCGTTAGTTTGCTAACACACTCTTCTTCTAATATGTCACGCTGAATGCCTCTAGGTTTCTTAGGCTTTTGAATATGATGCCTACAATTCGTCCTGATATTGCCTTGTATGTGCCATGTACAAAGAAAATGTTGAGCTTCCGGGAAAACAACCTCTATGGCGTTCATTAGTGCTTTATCCTTATCCGTTATTATAATCTTTGGAGCTTGACTGGGTAAGTAAAGATCCTTCAAAGTTTCTAAAAACCATTCATAACTCACTTCGTTCTCCTTATCCATAAAACCCCAACCTATCGTGAAAGTTTGTTTATCCGATGTGTGGCAAGTAATGTTCATCAATGGCATATTGTACTTATTCGTCTTATAAGTACAGTCAATGAACAAAATTGGATAGAAGCATCGAGCCAATTCGATCATATCCGGATGCGCCAAGAAAATACGTTGCACTTTGTCATCAACGACTTGCTTCCTCATTGTGTAGTTGTGTTTCTCGACTAGCCATTCACATTGTTCCATAATCTCTCTACCATTCCATGACCCTTTCCTTTGTGCGGCTCTTTCAGTGTAAATTTGCCTCAAAATAGACAAGTTCCCTGGATCATCCACCTTTATCGCCCTTAGGATATCGATTGGCCGGCTTGCAATCATCGACCTCACCTTTTCCTTCTCATGGGGTTTCAACCCACAAACGGAAGAGTGTCCAATAAGAGAATGAGGAGTATCATGGTTGTGATGACCGTTCTCTACCCTACGTAGGAAATACCCTTTTGCATAGCTGTGACCTACTATGATCTTGAATGGGCAATGACACTTCCTTGATTTACATTTATACTCACACTTCTCACTCTTTTTCACATATGGTTTAGACTTGCTCCAATGACTTGTTGGGGCGCCACTTCGTTCGCAAACAATTTCCAAGCGATTTATGTTTGAACGTTTGCCAAACACTAGAACTTGGTTCAGCTTCTTGCCTTTCTCTACGAACCAAGCCTTTGCTTCCTCCTTAGTGTTCCATGTCTTCACGGAGAAAACCAAAAAGAAATTAGATCACTATACTTATAGAAATTGTTTTCAAATGAAGGATGAAAAATCAAGATTATGTTGTTGCATACCAAGTCAGTTTGATAGTGGGCAGAAGTATCAGGCAGTAGCTTAGACACGGCTTCAGGTTGATCTTCGAGCCGTACAACAATCTACAAAATTTGAGAAGAAAGTTAGATACCAAAATCGTCTCATATATACAACGATAAGCACCGATTATCTACAATCGGCACATACAAAACTGAATATGAGCCAATTAAAGTTTGAAGAAATTCTAGGTCTCCTGTACTCTACAATCGGCACATACAAAATTGAATATGAGCCGATTAAAGTTCGAAGAAATTCTAGGTCTTCTGTACTCTACAATCGGCTTATATGTTTGCCAACAACCGACGATTAATAATTTGATCATTTTCTTGAAGAAAATATCAATGTTTTAATCGGCGGTTATATAGGATTTGACAAGCCGATTCTGGTTCTGCAAACCAAGCTTCCATTAAAAAGCCAGAATCGTTGTTTATAATTCATATCTTTTAACGATTGTTGTTACTACTGAACAACAATCGTTTGATAATTTGTTGATCATACAACGATTCTGGGTTTCGAAGGCTAAACCCGAGGACAAATTTTGATGTTTTTCCATTCAAAAAAGATTTCAAGCTGCATTTCAAGCTAAACAAACACCATTCGAGTTGCGTAACACCTATACCTCATTATTTTGAGGAACTTCATGATAATAATCATCATTTCCCTCCCTCTCGAGCTCCTCACGTAGGCGTTGGTTATGAATGTATTCTTGCTCCCTCACATAATCAAGATCAGCAGGATCGAACTCGTTTGGTGATTCATCAACATCTTCATCACTACTAGAGTCTTCATCATCGGTGTATTCTTTCACCATTTTCTCAAAAACCCTAGTTTTTCAAACTTTTCAAACTTTTTTCTCTCCTTCTTCTCTACAAGTTTTTCCCTCTCAAATGATTTCTACTCACTATATAACTTACCTTTAATCAAACTAACTTAACTATAAACAGAATTAACTAACTAATCAACTAATTAGCAACTAATTGAGAAAGGGTAAAACAGTCATCTTTTATAAGGGGTTTTCCGATTTTGCTATATAACAACCGCCGGAATTATTTTTTCATGGGGCCAAATACTCATAAATGGGGCCAAATTTAGGGAGGTTGTTCTATCATGATGATATAAGAGCTCTTGTAGCATTGGGTGGAGATTTTAATTTTAATTGTCACATAAGATCTAAGGCACAATATTTTTGAAAATAATTCTCTAATAATATGGTTTTTGTATTTAGAAGTGATGACATGTACTAGAAAAGGTGTCAGAGAAAGTCTTAACTAGACTTTCCGCTAAACCCTCCATATTTATTTATTTTTAATTCTTTTTTCATAATTTAAAATAATCACAAGAAGATAAAAGTGAAGATCTGGCTTAATTTATTGATGAACAGAAACAAAAACATAAACATACGAAACTTGATCGATCATGCACGGTAATACTTAACTAGATACACACAAGAAATACGAAGAACACATTAAGCCCATAATATGTAATCAACAATAATTGAAGGTGAAACCTCCACAACCAGACCCCTGGGATTTACAATGAGCATCTACGGAAGCAAAAAAGATTGAGAGGTTCACAACCACAACAAGTAACAAACTCATGAATTTTTTGCTTTCCATGTCTAACTAGCTATTGAAAGTTTAATCTTACACTTATTTTGATGGATGTGGTTATAGCTCTCTAAGAATGTCTGAATGACCTTATATAGAGGACAATTTTTTTTTGTGTGTGTGTAGATGCGTCGAAATTATTGACTTGGATGATCATCAGAGCATACAACAAACAGGGGGTAAATGCACAATTCAGTGGTTATGATCTTTTCATTAGTGCTTTTTGTATCTGTGGATGCTTTTCTTGAGAACGTGGATATGGCCTAATGTTATTGTACACATAATTAGGTGGGTGAAAATTGTGGACTCGGGGCACTTTTTTAGTTGTCGTGTCAATGAACATTGCAGCAGTGATAGGTACTTGTGGGTTGTGTGCTAATCCTTGTCTTGGATGATTGATCGATATAGGATGGGCTTAATGAGTTTCGATTTCTTGGATGACTACTTAGCTCTTGCTTTTCAAGCAACCAAGATTTTTGATAGTCAACTCAAGCAGGAAATTATTTTGATGTCGCAGTGCGACATCAACATTGATGTAACAGCTCCACACCCCTTGGATGGAGGGAGTGTGGTTTTTATAACCTTTGGATGAAGAAATGTTTAAATGAATATCACACCACCCTTTCATCCAAGGGTTATAAACCCCCTCCCCTCCCAATCCAAGGGGTGTGGTGCTGCTACATCAAATATGATGTAGAGGCGCGACATCAAAATCGCATCCAACTCAAGCATGACTAAATCTAGTGGTACTTTATTTTTGGACTCCTTTATTTTCATGATTGATAAAGGATGATACCACTTCTTTTGTAGCTGATACCATTTGAGTTTTCGAAAGGCTCCGTATGGTTTAGATTTTTTTTTTTTTTAGTGTTTTGGTATCAGCCATGAAAAATATGGTATCAGCCTATATCGTTAATGGAATTGCCTGCAAAGTGTTCGGAGAAATGTTTGAGAGAGAGGCTTAACCATAGCTGAGGTGCGTTAAGGGCAACATGGGTTGGGGTTTCAGTCCAGAAGATGCTGATGATCCATGATTTAACGGACTTGGTTTATGAACGATTCCTCAAACGCAATTCCGGTATGAGTTAAGATTTTATTTTAATTTGTTTAATTCACAAATAAATAAATAAAATTAGACATGGCAATGTGTTTAGTTGAAATATCAATCAAACGAAGCTTGCTTCCTGTTTTTTTCTTTCAGTTTTGCTTCCATGATGTCTCAATGACAGTATAGGCCATTCTAAAGCCCGCTTGCAGATTTTGTAGCTCCACAAATATTTCAGGATCGAGAATGCTTGAAATCTCTCCCACTTTTGCCTTGTGCTGCCCTACAGCATATTCGTAGTCAAAACGATCCTGCAAGAATCACCTTAAACAATCTTAAAAACAAAGCTGATCAACAACAACCCACTCTTGTGTTTAAAAAATTATATGCATAAAGGTTATAATAATTAAAGTAGCATGTGGGATTGTCTGGTAAATGATGCCATTTTCTTTGTTTTGATTTCTATATCCTATCTAAACAACTAAATTGGATGAAGAGATGATATTCGGTTGGTTCTTTTGTCTTTTGGTACGCATGCTTCCTTGTATATAGTGAGCCTATTTGCTTGGATTCTTTAAGGTTAACATGTGGGACGGTCGGCTAAATTATAAAACTACCATTTATTAGTACTCCACATAGTGTTTGGTGATACCAAATGCAATCTCCATTAGGTGTCATAAGCCTGAATCACACGATTGGTTTCATGCTCCCACCACATGGAAAAACACTAGGGTTCACATTTGTGTTATGTTAGTTGGTGTCTAAAACAAAAGTAGTATTAAACAACGCCAGCCAACTAGTATATTTCTTGTTTAAATGCCACTGAAAGATCAGGTAAAAATACCGTAGCTTCTTGAAAACTTGATCTCTTGATTTCTTGATCTTCTATTCATTATATCTACTGCTTTCTGTTAAATACAAGTATATCATAATGGCCGCCGAAGGAATTCTTACTAACGGTGTAACAGAAGTGTTGAAGAAATTGATCCCTCTTGTTGCCCAAGAGATTGGTTTCGCTTGGGGCGTCAAAGATGAGTTAAGGAAGCTTCAAGGTACCTTAGAGATGATTCTTGCTGTCATAGCTGATGCTGAGAGGAAACAAGTAACGGATCAGGCAGTAAGACTTTGGCTGAGAAGGCTAAAGGATGTTTTTTATGATGCCGTTGATGTGTTGGATGAGTTTTCCTACGAAACCATGCGTCGGTCCGTAAGGGGGAACAATTGGAAGCAGAAGGCTCGTGATTTTGGTTCATCTGCTAACCCACTTGTATTTCGTTTCAAGATGTCCAGAAAAATCAAAGACATCAATCAGCGGTTGGATGCAATCTCCAAAGATATGAGTAGGTTTCACTTGCAAACTGCACCTGCTAGCAATAGTACTGCTATTCATCCCGGTGAAAGCAGTGAGCAACGGAGCCGACAAACTGCGTCCTCTATTATTGAATCAGATGTTATAGGACGGGAGGACGAAAAGCAAAGAGTAATTGATATGTTAATCAAGGTCATCCCGGCATCATCAACGTCTAGCAATCCCGAAAAGGTGTCTGTCGTTTCCATAGTGGGGATGGGGGGACTTGGTAAAACAACTCTAGCCCAGTTCGTCTACAATGATGAACTGGTAAAAAAACAGTTTGATCCAACAATGTGGGTTCACGTATCTGAAGATTTTGATGTGGAAAAGCTCTTAACAAAGATTATGGAGTCCTCAACCAACAATAAGTTCGATACTCCATCAAACTTCTCTGTACTAGTAAGTAAAGTTCGAGAACAATTGACGGGGAAGAGATATTTGCTAGTACTTGACGACTTGTGGAACCAGAATGCTGAGCAATGGGAGAGACTCTTCAATCCGCTGCTTGTTGGTGCTCAGGGGAGTAAAATATTGATCACTACTCGTCAAACTCAGGTTGCAGATCTTGTGAAGGGGCGTATTCTTCCTTACAAACTGGGAAAATTAGAAGCAGATGAATGTTGGTCTATCATGGAGAAAAGAGCATTCTCTCCGGGTGGAGCGGAAAAGACAACAAACATGGCAAAAATAGGAGTGGAGATCGCCAAAAAATGCAGCGGTTTACCACTTGCAGCAAAAATCCTCGGAGGTCTGATGCGGTCAAGAAATAAAGAAGGCGATTGGTTGTCCATTAAAGAAAATGATGTTTGGAACACACCAGAAGGCCAAATCGGAATCAAACCGATACTGAAGCTGAGCTACGATAACTTGCCGGCCCAGTTGAAGCAGTGTTTCTCCTACTGCTCGGTATTTCCTAAAAATTGGGAGATAAATAGAGTGACACTGGTTCAGATGTGGATAGCCGAAGGATTTCTGGGCACTTATGATGTGGTAAACGGAAGGTCTATTGAAGAAATCGCGGATGAATACTTTGAGAGTTTGGTGTGGAGTTCATTTTTGGATGGCGCGCAAAAGAGTGATTTGGGTGACATAGTGACGTGCAAGTTGCATGATCTCGTCCATGATCTTGCACGAGATGTTTCTGGGGATAACGAGTTGGCGTCTCTCAAGGTGAGTGAATTGAATAATGAAACTGAGGTACGTCGATTACAGTTGATATTAGATGAAGATTTACCATCAACATTATTTCTGAAAAGAGTAAGCAACGCGAAGAAGTTGCGGACACTTGTTATCCCTGATGGTTCAAACCATAAAGATCCTTCCATATTCTTAAGGAATAAGCACTTGCGTATCGTACATGTGGGTTGTTCGCCAAATCCTTCTTTTCCCAATAAGTTGCCTAATTTCTTGAGTTTTGAGTCTAGACATTTAAGGTACCTTCACCTTATCTCTTTTTATCTTAGGGATGCAGAGAATGGTCAGTCCATCAATACACTTTACAATTTGGAGACTTTGGTATTGAATCGCATAGGCGGCCCAGTTCAATGTCTTTTTTCAAACATTCAGTCATTACAAAAACTTAGATATCTTGAAGTCTCGTGGACGGGTATGGAAGTTTTACACGATTCTGTCACAAGTCTGTCTAATTTGCAAACATTGGATCTCAATAATTGCGAATTGAAAGTCATTCCTGATTCCATCTCTGGTTTGAAAAATCTAAGGTTTCTTAATTTGTCAGTCAACCCTATCCAAGAATTACCTGTTTCCCTCGCCAGCCTCTCCAATTTGGAAACCTTAGACGTCAATACCTGCAAGAATTTAAAATCCTTACCTCAGTCTGTGGCTGGTCTTGCAAAACTGAGAATGTTTGATTTCAAAAACTGCCCATTACTAGAAGCACTACCCAAGGATTTTAGAGTTTTAACTCAGTTAAGATACCTTAGCTTAGAGGGTTGTGATCAGATCAGAGTGTTACCAGAGTCTTGCAGTACCGACCTCCATAATCTCGAGTATGTGGATCTTCAGGGGTGTGCGCTTCCCAAAGAGGTAACGAAATGGATAAAACTGAGAAAGTTTTATTACTACAGGATGGAAACACCAACGGGTATTGGGAAATTAATTTGGCTGCAAGAGTTGAGATACACGGTGCGGGAAAGAGTCAAGAACGAGCTTGAATGTAATGATGGTATTGAAGAGCTGGGAAACCTAAACTCTCTTGAGCATCTTGGTATTTGCAATCTTGAGAATGTGAAAGACCCAATAGATGCTGAGAGAGCAAATTTGAAAAGAAAACAGAATCTTCGTTTCCTGGGGCTATATTGGGACAAAATAGAAGAGGAGGATTTGGGCATGAGGTGGGACCAGACGTCGTGTAATGATCTTCAAGTATTCGAAGCTCTCCAGCCTCCCTCTGGTCTGAGAGAATTGTATATTCGGAACTTCATGGGGTGTGACCTTCCCACGTGGATGTGTGTTCCATCTGTTAGTCTTCCTAATTTGGAAGTGTTGGAACTCATAAACTGCAGAGGAATAAAACAACTACCGGCATCCATCGGGCGTCTCAGGCGTCTTCAGCTTCAAGGATTGGCTTTGAAGAGTTTGGATATCGGCGGATTTCCTTCTTTACTTCGACTCGATCTTACTGATATGTTCCTTCTAGAAGAATTGAGTTGTTCGTATCCTTGTCTTCAATATCTGACGATCATTAGCTGCAAGAATTTAACAGAAATTCCTTTGTTTCCTTCTCTGGGGTATTTGCAATTGGAGAAGGTCGACCCCAAGTTAGTATGGTCAGTTGGGAGAAGCCAGATTACATCTCTCACAAAACTCTTTTTGGAGAATATTGAGGATCTTATATACTTTCCAATAAGAATACTCCTAAACAATTGCAATCTTCAAGATCTGCAGATTAAAGAGTGCAATCAGTTTCAAGGATTTCGAGTTATTGATGAAGAGAATGAGAACGTGGTTGCTCCTCTGCTTGTCCCAGATCTCTACAGTACTGTCTCTCTTCAGACATTGGTTCTCGTTGATTGCCCAGATCTCAAGTTTTTTCCAGATCTACGAGGATGGACTTCTCTTCAGAAATTAACCATCTTCAACTGCCCACAAGTGAAGGAGTCTTTAACCTATGATCTCAAATCCCTCTCCTTTCTCAAGTACCTGTTTGTTGATTTTATCCAGAGAGACGAGCAGCGAGGAAATCCACCTGTTTTAGGAAAAATGATTAATTTGATGAAAAAGTAGCAGGTAGTCTCTCTTTCCTCCATCTTCCGAGGTATTTACCAGGTAGTTTCAATTGATTTCATTTTATATTTTTTTGTACAAAACTAACCAAAAGCTAAAAATTGGTTTTATAATTTGTTTATTTAGAAATCAAAGATTGAGGGAAAAAAATGGTGAAAAAGCCATTAACTGCTGTTAGATACAGGGCTTTATTACTTGGAGGTGTAGTGAATAATGAAAGAAGACCCAATTTGGATGTTGCAAATGATGGTGATTCCAGTGAGGAAGATCCCCAGGGAGAAGTCATTGATCCTAATGATTTCTCTATGGAAGAAGAGGATAAAGAGATCATCTGGAGAGTTCAACTGCTGTGAAGCAAAGGGGTTTTCCTGCAGGTATGCAATATGAAATTGATGGGTTCTTTTCTTTGACATATTGTGTGAAAGTAATCTGATAACAATGGCTAAATTTGTTTTGGGGGTTTATCTGATTATTAGATTTTTATGTTGATTTTAATTTGTTAGATAAGAAGCTGAAAGGTGTTGGGAGTGAGGATGTGAGGGGAGAAATAACCCCATGCTCCAATGTTGGGAAAGGGTATAAATTTCTAGCCCTTAGCATTTGCTCTATTAGCAGATTGCTCTAGGAGGAGATCAACATGTTAACCAATGGTACTAGTTTGAATATCTCCAAACTTTCACCTAATCCAATTTTTCATTAACCACGGCAAAGGTGTCTGCATTGCTACTTGGTGTGGACTTCATTCTCTACATGTGGTAATGCAGACACCTCTGCAATGTGACAGTGCAAATATTACAATGGTTTGTTTGATTTGGTGAAAAGTTGGGAGATATGTGTTTACCTTGGTGTCGACTGCATTGTCTACATGAGTTGGTTAAACTGTTATTACTAAATTTTGAAATGGCATGTGCAATTCAATTACATTTGTTGGTTTGTTCAATGATATCTTGTTTCTGGGGTCCTTCTAAAATAGCACCTTCTTTCTCTTTCAGGAAAGCTGTACTTGACCGGACTGGACTACTTGCCGGAACCGAAGATTCAAGTTCTTCAAAACTTAAGAAGAAGGTATATGCAGTTTTTCAGTTGAATGTTGTAGCCATTTCATATACCATATTGACATTTCAAACAACTTTATTAGTGTGGTTGTGATAAACGGTGGTGCTAATCTTCATTATCTTTTGCCTTTTGTACAGAGCCGAGACACATCTGAGCAGTTTGGGGGCCGATCAAACAACAAGTCACTCGTGGGATCCTGGTGCAGCACCGGCTCTGTAGATGTCATCCGACGACGAGGACTGATTACATTATAGGCTTGTTAGTCAGTTAGTGTAAGTCCTGTAGACGTCATCTGTAAGGAGTTGATCAGAATGGAGGGTCCTTTATGTGGTTTCGAATGATAACAAAATGGTTGCATTGTGTAGACGAACATCATCTTTTTTCACATTAAGAAATTTCAGTTTTTAAGTTCTTTGCCCAATTGTTCTGATTCGATCAGTTTGAGATTGCATGAAGAATTTGTAGCAATTGATATATTTCAGAGAAACCGAAACGAAAAAACAAGAAATTAGCGTGAAAGATAAGAAATAGAAATAAGAATCTGTGGCAAAGCCAAACTCTTGCGGATGATTGGGTACCAATCTATGACCTTGGCCTGGAATATTGGAGTTCAAACATCTAACACGATTAGACTAAAATGGAGAGAAAAGGCTAAAGATAAAAATCTATTCCATTCAATAATTCACTGCAGTGCATTACACTGGAACTTACACTGACAGAAGAGAACACATATCTGGTCTCAAACAAACAGAAGTCTAATTAAATTTGACGAGACCAACAAGAGTTTTCAGGGGAGATTCTAACATCAATTTTAAACAAGAAAAACTCATGGCATCTTCTGACGATGCATTCAGTAGTAGAATTCTCATTCGGCAACAATTCCAGTGATGGCTTAGTCCCTTTCACTAATGGCGGTCAAGTGTTCGTCAATTTCCTCAGTTGTCAATACCCGGAAGACGGTATTTTCGTTTGTCACAACTCAAACCTACACAACAATAAACAGAATATATATTATTTGAAGTCGGCTCTTCCCCAGCAACCAAAAAACCACTCAAACAAGTTTTTATTCCATACTAGAAATAACTCTCAATACTATAAACTGATGATAATGAAAACAAAAGAAGGAAAGGTAACAATTGAGCAACAACAAATACCTCAATTTCAGTAGCCTTGAAGTCCTCTTGTAGAACTGATTGAAGAGCAGAGATCGCAGTCTACACAATAAGGATGTAATGTCAAACCTCCAAATACAAACACATTTAGTATACAATTGGTCATCCTTAAGAACTCCAAATACATACACATTAAGTAGTACACAATTGTTCATCCTAAAGACCTCCACTTCACAGTTGATACGCTTGAGGGCATTCAGGATTTGTATTGTACTGACATATTATTTGATAAGTTTGCTGTGATTATATCTTGGTGAAATAGATAAAAGGGAATTGTTTACCTGTACTGTCTCGTCGTAGGTAAATTTAGGATCATTCTTCATTTTCTTCTCCAGAAAATTGATTGCCTCTTGCTCCTTTAAGCCAGCACTTGCAGCCTGAAAGTGAAAGTGAGGATATCAAACTGAGGCTCCAACATGAAGTTCAGGGCAAATATTAGGATATGCACAGTAGGAAGTACCTTGTGACCATAAAAGTGACCAGCTGGATCGCACTTGAAAAGTTGAGGGCCCATTTCTTCATCAATACCCAAAACCATAGCGACTTCAAATTGCAACAGAAGGGAAAAAAGGTAATGTCAGTAAGACAATCTAACGCAGTAAAGACAAAAAAAGAAGCAATACATATTTTCACGATCCTCCCCGCCAGAAGAAATTACTAACCTACTCCAAGTGGCCTCATATAGGCATGTTGAGTATAGACCTGTGATTTGTCCGCAAGCCTGCGATTTTTTGAATCCTATTAGCATAAGTCGAAAAATGAACTTTAAAGAAGTTGAATAGTTAAATAAATCTATCCACCATATGTGGTCTATTCACCATACCATTTGGCTAATACGTCAACAGGCATTTCATATCCCCATTTGAAACGAAACTCAGCTGCTTGGTTCCTTGCTTGTTGGACCAAGGACCTTGCATCAGCTAGATTATGAAACTAGTATGTGAGTTATATGAAACTAGTAAAAGAACATGAGCTACAATTGACCTCGTCACAGTTCTTGATGTAAGTGGGAGCATGCATGGTAAAAAACTTCAATTGTTAAAGCAAGCAATGGGGTTTGTGATAGAGAACCTTGGCCCTTCTGACAGATTATCCGTTGTTAGCTTCTCATCTAACGCCTGCCGCCTCTTTCCACTTCTTCGCATGACTGATTCTGGTAAACTACGTGCACGAGAAGCTGTGAATTCTTTGGATACTATTGATCAGACAAACATTGTAGCAGGACTTAAGAAGGGCGAAAGGTTATTGAAGACCGAGCACACAAGAATCCTGTTTGTGGTATCATGCTGTTATCCGATGGGCATGACAATTGCAATAACGAAAGTAACCTTAAAGACAGTTTAAGGTTGCAAATTCCTGTTTACACATTTGGATTTGGTGCAGACCATGACTCTGGCTTGTTGAACTCAATATCCGAGGGTTCCAGGGGAGCTTTTTCTTTCATCGAAGACGTGGGAATATTCCAAGATGCATTTGCTCAATGCATCGGTGGTCTCCTTAGTGTGGCTGTGCAAGATGTGCAAGTACACATCCAGTCACTTGACCCTAATTTTTGTCTCCGTGAACTTAAAGCAGGGGGTTATTCCACTAATTTGGCTGGTGATAAGAAAACAGGGTCTGTCGACATTGGGGATATGTATGCAGATGAAGAGAGGGATTTTCTCGTGCTGGTTAACATTCCAGTTGTAGCTGATGGGAATTCCAATGATTCGATGAAGCTGGTCAGTGTACGGTGTGTTTACAAAAATCCTTTTACAAAAGAATCTGTTACTACTGAAGCTGTAGAAGTAAAACTTCGAAGACCCGAAATGGTGGCCAATGAAGATATGGTTGTTTCTATAGAGGTTGATAGGCAGAAGAATCGGTTGCAGGCCGCTGAGGCAATGCGTAACTCGCGTGCCGCTGCTGAGAGAGGTGATCTGCCCAGGGCGCGGTCTACTCCAACTTATCAGCAATTAATAGACTTTAAAACTTGGTTGTTAAGTTTCTCTAGACATATAAATTTGTTTGGTGAATGGTGACAGCTTAGCTAAACAAAGTTTGAGAAAAGCTCATACTTTCCCACGATACATGAGTGGTAATGATGCAGGGGCAAGTATTGCATCAGGTAAACATCACACAGTGGCAGTAGTATGGTAGAGCAAACAACTACACACATTCTTACATTATTATCAACATATACACTTCCATCTTCCTAAACGTGATAATATAGTGATTCCATTTTAATTCAGTTATAATAACGCAAAAGCACAGATGCTAATTGGCATACTTTGCAGAAAAGAATCCTCCATACAATTATACCTGTATTGCCGGTTGCCAACAAACCAAGATACTTGGTGACAGAGAAAAGATGAGTAACACTTGATGGGTCCAAGAGTTTGTCCTGCATTTGCAAAAACCAAATAAATCAACAACCACACCTAACAACCCAAACCAAGAAATCACCTCTCATACAAAATCATCCTAAACTTACCGGAACCTTCTTCTGCGTGACTACACATACTGAATCCTTCCCTCGGACTCCAATCGAGGTAATCCCCGAAGCTTTCACAGCCTTGAAAGCATATTCTATCAATCAATACAAATAAAACTTCCATCATTCAGCAGCAATCACAAACAAATCCATACATTATTCATCATACCTATAAACCTTAAAAATCAATATTCCCTAAGCTCAAAAATTGGATCAGACAAACAATTCCTGCTCGTCGGCACTTCAACAAACAAGCTAGTTAAAGCTCAGTTTTGGGTGGTGGTGGTGGTGGTGGTGGTGGTGGTCCAACCACCATGAAAAATCATACAAAAACCCTTTTAATAATCCAACACTATGAATCTAAGTACCTAACTTGTAAAATTTCCCCAAATCTCGTCTAAAAAAACCCT
>JAJJMA010195556.1:35390-49102 GCA_023529015.1 Papaver nudicaule | reverse complement strand
CATGACACATCAGAAAAATAGCAATGTTATTAGGCCTAATGGTGTGTGCTAGATAGCAGTGCTAGTTATCAGTCTAGCGTTGAATCATATAGCGGCGCGGTGCTGAATCATATAGCGGCGGATAATCTCAGCCATCGGATCTAAAAGATACGTTACCAGCCATCAGATTTAATGAGAATATTCGTTTGGGCGCTGAACCATTGAGCGTTGGTTCACTTTTTCACCGGTTTATCATTTAGCGCCTAACTAGCAATGCTATTTCGATTGCTACCAATTCCCTAGCACTCTCACTAGCAATCAGGGAATACACCACGCTTTTGGTAGCACTAGCACTGCTATTTCACTCCCATAAGACTTAGCCTTATGTGTCAAAGGAGAGAAGCAAGATAGATGATAAGCTTTTGAAATTAGCCAGAGTTGAAAAAATCATCAGAGTGCAGAACAATAATCCTCTTAATAGCATCAAATGTCAGCTACAGGTGGATCATATTTTTTTTTTGTTAATATATAAATTTTCAATCTATTCTTTCAACTTCAAAATACAAATTGAAAAAAGATCAAACTCAAAGATTGATTTGTCACTCGGAGACTTTACTGGAGACATTCTTATAAGTGCAATATTATGAGTATATTATTATGGACATTTTCCATTTCTACTGGAAAAAAAAATATATTTTGACAGGGCTTAGTGAAAGATTTGGTCCATTTTACGCGTGGAGAGCACTTTCGGAAGGTGTTTGTTTTGCCCCCATTAGGAAAATGGCACTTGTTAACAGCGAGCACCTAAAAATACTCCTAAAACTAGGGTAGGGCCAAATTTTCAGTAGATTGGATTGAGCTGGCTTGTCCGATATTAACGCTAGTCAACCCTAACTTTGAAGAACCGGTAAGCGCCGGTTTCGCCCTATTGTCTTCACTTCTCCTTCCTTGTTTTCGGTTCTGTCAGTCAGTCCCGGCTCCAGCTCCTCTCTCTCTCTCTCTCTCTAGATTTACAGCTCCACTGCTCACACATAGAGAGTAAGTCAAAAAATTCAACACAGTGAGAGAAATAAGAGGAAGTGAGTCAGAAATCAACTCTAGGGTTTCTGTTTTTGATCATTCACTCAATTACGCTGCATTTTGAATTTGCAAGATGCATTTTGGGCTCTTGGTTTCTTTTCCATCGATATCTTAGAGGAAGAAGAAATAGAAGAAGAATGGAGATTCAGATAAGTATAATAGTTTCAATACTTTTACTATTTCAGTGTACTAGTATTATCTCAGGGCAGCAACCAAAAGCTGTTAGATTAAGCTCAAGAACAGAAAGACTAGCATTATTTGAACTAAGATCAACATTAGGGTTAAGAAGTAAAGATTGGCCAAGAAAATCAGACCCGTGTTCAGGTTGGAATGGTATTAAATGTAGAAATGATGGAAGAGTCATTGAGATTAGTGTATCTGGACTGAGACGGACTAGATTAGGTCGTCTTAATCCACAGTTTTCAGTTGATTCTCTTGGAAAATTTACTCACTTAACTACGTTTAATGCTTCTGGTTTCTCACTTCCTGGTTCAATTCCAGACGTATTCGGTGAAACATTAAATTCATTACAAATTCTTGATCTTCGTGGTTCTTCTGTTATTAATCCAATTCCATCTTTGCTTGGTAATTTGAGTAATCTGAATCAGCTATATCTATCTGGTAATGGGATCACTGGTATAATTCCTGAAACATTAGGTCAATTGTCGAAATTGTCTGTGCTTGATTTGTCTCAAAATCTCATTACTGGATCTATTCCGACATCATTCACTTCATTGACTAATCTTACTAGTCTTGATCTTTCGTCCAATTTTTTAGCCGGTCCTATTCCTCCCTCACTAGGAACTCTGAAAAGCTTACAACTTTTGAAGCTTTCTAATAATAGTTTATCAGCTTCAATTCCTGCTCAGCTCGGTGATCTTTCTAGTTTAGTTGAACTCGATCTTACAACAAATTCTTTGTCTGGGTCTTTACCCATGGATCTTAGAGGGTTGAGAAATTTGAAGAGGATGATGGTTGGGGATAATGATCTAGATGGGACGCTGCCTGGAAACCTGTTTACTAGTCTGAATAAGTTGGAGTTTGTGGTTCTGGCTCGCAACAATTTGTCTGGTCCTCTTCCTGATTCGTTGTGGTCAGTGCCTGACTTGCGTTTTCTTGATGTCTCCTACAATAACTTAACTGGCATTCTTCCAAGTACAGGATTGAGCGCTAATGCCAGTGCCAGGGTGTTGAACCTCTCAAACAATCAGTTCTATGGAAATTTGGATTCCAGTTTTGCGAGCATTAGTTTTATTGATCTGTCTGGTAACTATTTTGAAGGTAAGGTAGCTGACGAAGCCCTCCCCGTGAATTCCTCTCTCACTAGTAATTGTCTTCAGAATGTATCAAGTCAGAAAAGCCTGGAAGATTGTACATTCTTCTATAAAGCTAAAGGCATGCTTTTTGATAACTTTGGGTTGCCAAATGCGAGTCAACCACCTACAGCTTCACCTTCAAGGAAGAAAAGCAGAAAGTGGATATTCATATCGGTGGGAGTTTTAGGTGGTCTTTGTGTTATTGCACTTCTGGTGTTGGTGCTTGTTCTGTGTTTGCGTAAGCGTGAAAGAGGTGTTGATGATCAAGCGACAAGGTCTGTTGCGAACAGTCCTCCTGTTGGAGGCACTCCAGGCCCTTCTGGGGTATCTAAAGACTTCTCAGAAGTGGGAGAAGTGTTTACATATGAGCAGCTACTCCGTGCCACGGGGGATTTTAGTGAATCAAACCTTATCAAGCATGGTCACTCTGGAGACCTCTTCCGAGGTGTTTTGGAAGGAGGGACTATTGTGGTCATCAAGAGGGTTGATATCCGCACAATGAAGAAGGAATCATACATGGTGGAGCTGGAGTTGTTCGGTAGGGTTTCTCATACCAGATTGGTCCCATTCTTGGGCCATTCTTTGGGGCATGACAATGAGAAGCTCCTAGTGTACAGATATATGCCGAATGGGGACTTGTCGACATCTTTGTACAGAAAAAAGAGGGATGATGATGAAAGTTTGCAGACTCTGGATTGGATAACAAGACTTAAAGTGGCCATAGGAGCTGCAGAAGGCCTTTCTTATCTGCATCATGAGTGTAATCCTCCTCTCGTTCACAGGTATCTGACTACTTGCTTTTACTTGCTTCCCATTTTTCTACTTCAAAAACTTGGACATCCTAGTGCAATGAACTTGTTATTCTGTTCTGCACTCATCGCATCACATCAGTTATAACATTAGTTTGTTAAGGGAGTTTCAGCTGTCTCATGTTTTCTTATTCTATAAGCATACATATGGATGTTCGCTGACTACATTTTTCATGAACTCTTTATAAAGTTTTTTTTGTTGTCTCTAACAAAATTTTCTTTTGGATGGTTGAAGAGATGTTCAAGCAAGTAGTATACTTCTAGATGATAAATTCGAGGTGCGGCTAGGAAGCTTGAGCGAAATATGCTCTCAAGAAGGAGATACTCACCAAAGTGTTATCACCAGGTTGCTGAGATTGCCACAGTAAGTGCATCTACTAACATTGATGTGGTGTTTCATACTGTTTCTATTTTGATCGCATAGCAACCTTCAAATCTGTTTTTATTTTTAGTAGCTTATTTGCGGTAGGTCTTGATAAATCTCCTATTTTCTGCCTTACTGCGTCCTTTTAGCTATTTTCACTTTTAGGAAATTTCGACACAAAGGACACTCCTAGTCAAAGTATTGTTTAGAGAGATAGAAATTCATCGTTTCTGTAATCCTTCTGTAATCCAATAAGATCAATATTCCTTTGAATATCTGAGTAATCTGGATTTTGGTTATTATGATGGTTCCATTTAGTTTACCTGTATATTGTCTTTCTTCTAATGACAATTTCTTATGATTTGCAGGAGCTCTGATCAAGGCTCCTCTGGTAAGTCCAACTTTCCTTAATATTGAAATCATACTAATGATAAATCTGTCAATTATCAGTTATTTACTTATTTGGAGAAGAGAGTGATGGCATGGTCATGGGCCTAAGCTATATCAATTTCATTCTGTGCACATTAACTACTGAAAACTGTTCCTACTTCCTACTTACTAATTCTGCATTTCTTTTTATTCTTTAATAATTTTCAGGCTCATCGGCAGCAATTTGTGCCTATGATGTTTACTGCTTCGGAAAAGTACTACTTGAGTTGGTAACAGGAAAGTTGGGAATTAGTTCATCTAATGATGCTACAACAAATGAGTGGTTAGAGCTTACATTACCATACATCAGTATATACGAAAAGGAGCTAGTGACGAAGATTTTGGACTCTTATCTCTTGGTTGATGATGACCTCTTGGAAGAAGTATGGGCTATGGCTATTGTTGCGAAATCCTGCTTAAACCCTAAACCATCAAAACGACCTCTAATGAGATATGTCTTAAAAGCATTGGAGAATCCTTTGAAAGTGGTAAGGGAAGAGAACACCGGCTCTGCGAGACTAAGAACAACTTCATCTAGAGGATCTTGGAATGCGTCTGTTTTTGGCAGTTGGCGTCACAGTTCGTCTGATATCACAAGTGCTCCTGGTCAAAACACCACCAGAGAGGGGGTGGGTAGCAGCTTAAAACACTTAAGTGCGATAGGTTCTCAGGGTAGTGGTGGAGGTGACCTCTCAGCATCCAACAAAAAGCCGTCTAGTGACATCTTTCCAGAACCGTCAGATTTGCCAGATATTGAGAGACCAAGAGCAGACTAATACACAAAAAGTGGAATTTACAATTCTTTATGAATAATACAGGTAGGTTCCCATACGATTGCCTTGCACGTCGATGTCTCTCCCTACCACCAACTGGTTCCTGAGAGTGGGAGAGAGTGATTATTGTGTTGACAGTTGTGAAGTCAGATTTGTTCATTTTGTTACAATTTACGCGGCAGTTGTGTGTTCGCAACACTTTTTGGGTGATCGGAGAGATGGGAACATCAGAAAGAGTACAAATCTTAACTGAGCAAGTTTTTGATTCTGGGGTCTTACTTGTATGAAAAGTGTTCAAAACAGATGTGGATAGTCATTGAGAGAATGATCCGAAGTTGTATACGGCCAAGAGGAAGACACTGTCTTTGTTTTGAGTCCAAAAATTGGGTGAAGTTTCTATCTGTAATTGATCATTTTTATTCATCAAATTTTTTATTTTTCACAATCTGGAATATGTAAATTGTATAACAGTTATTTTTCATTTTTCTCTTCTTTTACCAATATCAAATGTTATCATTTTTTCCCTAGCTAGCTGTGTGCTGCTTCCTTCGCTAACCCAACGGTTTCAAATAACCCATTCAGATTATTGTCCTACCTGGTTACCAGGAAAAGATTATATGGGTCAGTCCAAGTGAAAGGAATCTCAGTCTCACTCACTTCGATTCTCCCTAGGTAGGAAAAAAATGTGGAGAAGATACTTGAGTGGTAACAATGGAGTGTCACGCGCAGCATCACTCGCATCAGGGAAGAAATGGGATGCAGTAATCATAGGTGGAGGTCACAATGGTCTTACTGCAGCTGCTTATTTAGCTCGATCAGGTCTCTCTGTTGCTGTACTCGAGCGACGTCAACTCATTGGTGGTGCTGCTGTAACTGAAGAACTCATTCCTGGTTTCAAGTTCTCTCGTTGTAGTTACCTCCAAAGCCTACTCCGCCCTTCTATCATCAGGTTTCAGACACCATCAATTAGCGCCTTCTTCTTCTTATGATCTATTTAGCTTACTATAAATTTTTTTTTTTTTTTTTTTTTTTTTTTTTTTTTCAATTCCCTTTTATTTGTCTAATGATCATTACAAATAAAAGGGAATTGGAGCTAGGAAGACATGGATTGAAGATGTTGAAGAGGAATCCATCCTCGTTTACGCCTTGTGCTGATGGACGTTATCTTCTTCTAGGACCTGATTCTAAATTAAATCACTCTGAACTCTCCAAATTCTCCAAAAAGGATGCCGAAGCTTACCCAAGGTTTTGCATTTCCCCAATGTTTGCTTTCTTGTTTATTGTGTGTGATGATGTTTGCTTACATTATTTTACTGTGTGTGATGTGTGTTGATTAAATGTAGATATGAGAATCAATTGTTGAAATTTTGTAATTTCATGGATTTACTTTTGGATTCACCGACTCCTGAATCTTTACATGGTGATCGGTCGTCTTTTGCCGAACGATTGAAAAATAAGATGCAAAAATCAGCATTTTGGTCTCGGTGTTTGCGAGAAGCTATGTCCATGGGACAAAAGGACATGGTGTAAGTGATCTTTAACTGTTGTGTTGTTGCATTCCATTTCTCCTTTGTACTCTCTTAATAAGAAATCTGATGTTTTTTGGGGTTTTGGTTTGTCTTTAAAATGCAGGGATTTTGTGGATCTTTTACTATCTCCATCGTCAAAGGTGTTGAATAACTGGTTTGAGGTTGTTACATTTTCTAAATTGGATACATTATTGTAGTATTTGGTGTGCTTTTATGCGAGAGTTGAGAATGCATGCATCTACCTTTTGCAGGGAGATGTGCTCAAGGCCACACTTGCAACAGATGCTGTAATTGGGAGTATGGTAATTTTTTTTTTTGATAAAGGAAGAATTTCATTGATTAAGAAGTACTATTGTTCAAGTCTTTGCTTACCAAGGCTATTATCCAAGGTGCAAAGTTACAATACTGTTCGATGCTATTTTTATTGACTCTAGTGTGCTTTGATAACTCATCGGCAACACCATTAGCATCCCTATCTACTAATAAGAAAGAACAACTCTTGAAATTAACACTAAGACTTTTGATTGCACTGATGTGATGTGCATTCTCCCATCTGACACTCGAGCTAAAGGAAATGACTGACTCAATGACATTCTTGGCATCTGATTCTATGAGGGAGTATGGTAATTTTCTGAGCTGCTTTTTCAGGCTTCAGAACATTTTATCTGCAAACATATTTCACCCACATACCAATCAAAAAGCATATTACACCAAACTCTTTCAGTTTTGTCGACCCTAACAACTAGAATGAGAATTTGAGAAAATTTGCAGTTCAATTTCCCAGCGACAAATTACTTCTTGTAAGTTGAAATGATTATTATGGTTCAAAATAAAAAAAAATTGAAATGATTAACCAGTAAAAACCTTCAAAAGATTGTGTTATTGTTAAGGATTGTTTATTCGGTTCCTTCCTCTTGCTTTACAAGGCGAGTGTGCACACACCAGGTAGTGGGTATGTTTTGCTTCACCATGTGATGGGGGAAACTGATGGACATCGTGGTGTTTGGTCGTATGTATCTTCTTCACAGTTTTTTTTTTTCAGACAACATATAGACCTTGTGATAATTTTGCTTTTACGAATAATGGGGGTCCAAAGAAATTCTATAATTTCTGTAGGTATGTTGAAGGTGGGATGGGTTCAGTATCCTCGGCAATAAGTAATGCTGCTGAAGAAGCTGGTGCTCATATTATAACAAATGCAGAGGTGTATTAGTCCATTAATATCTCGTACCTCGAATATTGTTGTGAATTATCCAACTGTTATCTGAACCGTAATATTTGTCTCTAGGTTGCTCAATTAATGATTAATGAGGATTCAGAAGCTGTTAATGGGGTTAGTCATTCTTTCTTGTGGCTCCAGAATTTTTTTGAGTAAAATGAAATTCACATCATGATTGGAAGTTGGCTGTAATATCTCTAGGTACTGCTGAAGGATGGAACTATGGTGCATTCTTCTACTGTTTTGTCGAATGCAACTCCCCACCGTACGTTTATGGTAAATAGTTCAGCTGTGATGGTTTCGTTTGAAGTATAGTCTGTTGATAAGACAACCGCGAGAAATCACTTGACGTCTTGAATTAATATTATGTCCGACCAATGATCACCTTTTCTGACCAATGATCACGTTTTCTGAAATCACTTGACGTCTTGAATTAATATTATGTCTGACCAATGATCACCTTTTCTGACACCTTTTGCAGGAGTTAGTGCCTCAAAATGTGCTTCCCAAAGATTTTCAACTTGCAATTAGGAACTTAGACTACAGCTCTGTAAGATCATCCAATAAGTTCATTTTTTGGTTTATTGGAAATGAAAGTCAGTGCTCACTAAGAAGGAAATTGTGTTTTTTTTTTTGTTACTGTGATTTATATATGGCAGGGAACGACGAAAATTAATTTAGCTGTAGATAAACTACCACAATTTAAATGTTGCAAGCCTTGTGGTAGTGAGGCAGGTCCTGAGCATATGGGCACCATCCATATTGGTGCTGAAAGGTACGCTATAAACAAATGAGCATATATGGGCACCATTCTTCCTTTACTTTTGTCTATCTAGCTCAATGATAATGGGTTAGTTAGTATGATTTTTTTTCTTCTTTTTGTTGGGACTTAACCTTACTCATTTGCACTTTGCTACTTTCAAGTATGGAAGAGATTGATGCTGCTTGTAGAGATGCTTTGAATGGCTTATCATCACGAAGACCTGTAATCGAGATGACAATTCCTTCTTCAGTGGACAAGACTATTTCTCCACCTGGTAATAACATTTCTGTCTTCAAATGACAAAACTAGTATGCTGTTGCTGTTTTCCTCAAAGGTCTATATATATACCACACAGATTTTCTACTGCAATATAAAACTGGATCATGTTACATGAAAGGATTTTCTTTACATACAGAACATTTTTCTATTTGCTTGTTGTAGGTAAGCATGTGATTAACCTATTTGTGCAATATACACCCTACAGTCCCTCCGAAGGTAGTTGGGGAGATACCAAATACAGAGCAAGTCATGTATTAGCATGTCTGCCCTACAGTTTAACTCTGGTTAGATTTTATCCAAGTATTCTGCTAAATAATGCTGATTTTTAAACATGGTTGGAGGGCAAGTAAATCCACATATATGTAACAAATGCTTCTTCTTTTTTTCCTTTTCATTTTCTGTTAGGAATTATTTGCAAATAGATGCTTTTCACTTATCGATGAATACGCGCCGGGATTCAGCTCATCGATCATCAGATATGATATGTTAACACCACCAGACCTTGAAAGGGAGTTCGGTCTTACAGGTATTGAATTCATTCCGTTATTACACTTGTTATTTTTTCCTTCCCTTTTTTTTTGTCACCTATTTGAACAACATTTACAGGAGGGAATATCTTTCATGGTGCGATGGGATTGGATTCGCTCTTCCTAATGCGACCTGTCAAAGGATGGTACATTTCTTGCACCTCCACCTATCATACACTGCACTGTAGTCAAAATTTTGAATTGGGTTTCTGCGAATTCTCCCGTCTTACAGATTGAAGATGCCACCATGATAACATAAAAATACATGGATGTTACACAGGTCGGATTATAGGACACCAGTGCCAGGGCTTTATTTGTGTGGAAGTGGAGCTCACCCAGGTGGTGGTGTCATGGGGGCATCCGGTCGTAATGCAGCTCATGTGGTCCTTCATGATATTAAAAGCAAGTCTTGAACTGCTTGATGCTATACCTACAGCCAGCTCATACTGAACCGATCCCAAAACCACTTGAAGTCGGTCACTGTCTCTATCTTTCTCAGTCAGACCACCTTCAATCTGGTTGTTGTAACTTCCAATCACAAATGTGGAACTATTTAAGTGTCTACAAACCGCTGGAAGCATGTAGAACAGTAGGATATGGGGAACTCGACCTTTGTAAAAGCAACATTGACAATCCAGAAGTCATCCAGAATGTTGCTGCATCTCATAATTCATTCAACAATAATCGGGAAATACCACTCTACCTTCCAGTTACAAATGGGACACGTGGCGGCTAATAATTGGCAGGTGTAGAGGTGCAGGAGATTTGGGTGTAGTTTAACAATCGAAAGACGGTCCCGAGAAGGAGAACGTTGCCACATAGCAAACGAGTGAAACAACAAATAGAGCAATATACCTGTATCAGTGATAGAAGTTGGGTGATTTACGAATTAAGGGCCCGTTTTACAGTTGGGACCGTTATTTTGAATTACTCCCTCCGTTCCAAAATAATATGCCAGTTTGACTTTTTTCTACTATTCTCTAAAATTTAGAGAACTTAATTGAACTAAGAATATTAAGTATTTTTAAGTATTTAGTATTTTTAATTCAATTAAGTTCCCTAAATTTTGGAAAAAGGTAGGAAAAAGTCAAACTGACCTATTATTTTGGAACGGAGGGAGTAATTATCAAAAGGCTATTTAATGTTTGGTACCCAACATTTCAAATATTAAGAAATGGTACCTAGATCTGCTGTTGACCGTCAAATGCTATGTTTGACCGGATAATAGTTCCATAGTAATAATTAATTTTGGGATTTTACTATAGTAGCCTTCAAATTCGAATTATTTACACACTTGACTAAAGAAACTAGTACTAATTGGACGACCGTTAGGGAGTCCTTTATGGACACTTAATCTGAAATTGTAAGTAACGCTCAATTTCAAAATTTGCAATCAATTTTGCAATCAATTTCAGGTCCGTGTTTTCAAAATATGCACCAAATGACTACTAAACCCGACCCGAAACATAGATAGACCCACCCAATTCTTCTTTTAATCTGAAATATGAACCAGAAAAAAAACTCCAAATCAGTTTTTTCTTACATGATTATTCGATTAAATTACCTGGTCTTTTTCTAATCTGCCAGCTACAATCAATCCTCTTTCGAAGAAGATAAAGCTGAAAAACCCATCAGATGGTTCAATCTTTCTTCAACTGAAAAACACCATAACATGAATTCAACTGACTTCAATTTTTTCTTACTTATTGATCGTGCAACAGATCAAAAGAGAAAATTCAATTTCTTTCTCGATTTGAATTGACCCCAAGCTGTTCTAACCACTTGCAACAAACTCATCATCTCTTCAACCTTTTAATTAATGGAGATCCAATTAGTCAATCACTACTTCCCTCCCTCCATTCATTCTGTTCATATGTGTTATATCTCTGAGTTAATTTGTTGACCCCTAAACTTCCATTAACTTCCATTGAGTAAAACTGTTGATTTGAGAAGAAAAAAAAAATTTGAGAGAAGGAGAAGGCAGAAAAGAGAATGTAAAGCTAGGCTTATTAAGTAATGGGTTATGACCAAAATACCCTTTTTTGCATTTCCGGTCTTCCACGGTTCACCAGCTGTGTAAATATGATGCAAGTGGAGGTAATGTATCCAACACGTGGAATAACAGTTTTAGTCGCACATGTAATGGTTACGAAATGCCCATTGCAATTCAAGAGGGGTCTTGGGGATGAAAATGTTGGGGGCGCAAATTGGGATTATGACGGTTGCGATTCTCACGGTATAAATAATGCTTAGGTGCAATGCACGAGAAAAAAACAATAAATAAACGCAAGCAATTTTGATGTCGCGCTACATCATTTTTGACGTAGCAGCGTCTTTACCATTGGATGGGTAAATTCAATGGTGGTGGTGATTTTCTAATGATAATACATTTTTATCCTGCACTTAATTTTTTTTTAGAGAAATTCATTGTTTGGTCCAAAAAACCAGAACCCGGTTAGGCTAGGGTCCATTGAGAATTAATATTTAACCGGAGGTCCAAAAATGTAGTAAAAGACCCGGCTACCCCTGACTTCAATACGTGCGGCAACAACAACCCGCGAAACATTTTTTCGAGCATTGACAACAAACATACTAACCTTACTAATTCAGTATTTTTCTTCTATGGATATTGTTGTTGCAGGACTCCAAGGAGAGGTGAAGCGATTGGGAAATGGTGACAGAACTTAAACAACAACAAAACAACTTCAATCTTCCTTTGCACACCTCTTTGATGTATCTCTCACTCTTATTATTTTATCAAGTTTTATTTCTTTTTTATCTTGCAGTTCAATCAATACAAACTTTGATTTTCATAATGGAGATGACAAGACAACTCAGGCCATGCATCTTCTCGAGAACGTCAGGTAGTGGTGTACTGCAAAAAGCAGAACAAGAGTAGGAAAAGTCAACAGGAAGTTAAGAGGGTATGTAATGTACTCATACCGGCATACTTTCCCTTGCCAATGTTGCTCATCTTTTGTTATTCAAGTGGTGGTGTGTCGTATGTGGAGTATTAAATTGCATATTCAAGTGAGAAAGGACTGACAAGACAACTCAGTGAGGTTATAAAAAGCAGAGAAAGAGGACATGCCCCTATGACTCTAAGTTAGTAGGCCAATAAATTGATGAGATAGATTTGGACTTGAAGATAGATTTGGGCAGAGATTTTGTATTCAGACATCTCCTCTGTAAAATCTTGAAAACGTTGAAAGTACTTGCACCGCGTGGCAAAACACTAAATGTGAAACATTTGAGGTTAGACGTCCCCGGCCTGAAAAAGGAGAAGAAAGAGAAAAAGGAAATGTCGGCATCTCCAGCTCTTTTTGTGACACGCATCTGTTTTGGTTACCTTTTGGTGTGTCACAAAACTTGATATGATGCTGCTCCATATTCTTAATAACTAGACCTAGAAGCCAGTAAAAGAAGATATGTACTTGTTTGATTTTAGGGCTATTTGACTGAAACTAGGCCTATAAGCTAGTAAAAGAAGATATTTACTGGTTTGATTTTAGGGCTATTTTACTGAAAAAATAGAATTATAAGCCAGTAAAATAAGATATGTACTGCTTTGATTTTAGGGCTATTTGACTGAAAAAATAGAAGCCAGTAAAATAAGATATGTACTGCTTTGATTTAAGGCATTTTTGGCTGAAACTACTTATAAGTCAGTAAAATAAGATATGTATTGCTTTGATTTAAGGCATTTTTGACTGAAAAAATAGACTTATAAGCCAGTAAAATAAGATATGTACTGCTTTGATTTAAGGCATTTTTGGCTGAAACTACTTATAAGCCAGTAAAATAAGATATGTACTGCTTTGATTTAAGGCATTTTTGACTGAACCTAGACTTATACGCCAGTAAAAAAAGATATGTACTGTAAAAAGTGCACAACAAAAAAGTAAAAACTAACACAGATCCAAATTCACACAACACAGAACAACAACTGCCTTTCTCTCCTGTTCCTGCTTCAAGACTCGCCTTGGATCTGAGAATGATTCAAGAAAGGAACCTGAAACCAAGAAGTAAAGGAGAAAGGAAAGTTGCGGGTTATGTTTAGAAGATTTGTAGGGCTTCATTAGAAGACGAGTTGGGTGTGAAGAATTAGGTCTGAGATGGTGTCCCTGTTAGCTAAATTTTAGGGGTTCCTACAAGAATTCAAAAAGGGAATCTGAAATCAAGACTCAAAATGAGAAATCCGTTGATTCTGGTTGCTGTAATGGAGGACAGAGCTCAGGGTTGTGTGGATTTCAATGGGGGTTTGAAGTTAGTGTAACAATGGATCTGTGGTGAAGAGTTTAAGCTGCTGTGTGGTATTTGACAATTAATACAGTTGCAGGGAGTAAGATGTGTTGTTTGTGTTTCTATTGCTGGGTTTGTGGAGATTTTGTTGTAGGCTGATTACTGTGAGTTATGGTGGTAGAGTGAAATGGATGTTGCTGAAGTGTTTGAATGGCATGAGTTTGTGGATTCTGGGTATGGTCTGATGTTGATTTATGGAGGGTTTTGAGCTCAGGTCTATGGTAATGTTAATGGGTTGCAGTGATGGATTGTGCAGTTGATACGATAGAGCTATGAAGTTCTTGTTGTTGTGTGTGTGTGCAGTGGTTCTGGTGTGGTGCTGTAACTTTGGTGTCTATCTACA
>JAJJMA010195547.1:0-37029 GCA_023529015.1 Papaver nudicaule | reverse complement strand
AATATGAGAAGGAGGAATTGTACCCCTTGGAGAAGAGATATGATGCATACTTACTTGCGTAAACAGATTAGATATTGCGCAGCTAAGCACATCTTCTGCCAAACAAAAGAGAATAGGCGAGAGAGGGTCACCCTGGTGGACTCCTCTAGTGCAACTAAAGTAGCCAATGGCTCTACCATTTACAATGATTGAAAGTCTAGTATACTGTAGAATTGTGCGAATCCATCCCACGAAGCGAGGGAAGAAACCAAAAGCAGAAAGAGTTTTAAGAATGAAGTTCCAATCCAAAGTATCAAAAGCTTTCTGAATGTCAAGCTTTAAAGCTACATTCCCTCCATATGTCTTATAGTCAAGAATGTTTATGGCCTCTGATGTAAGAGCAACACATTCAAAAATGCTACGCCCTTTGATGAAAGCTCTCTGCTGTGGAGAAATTATGCGAGAAGCAATGGGACTTAATCTGTCAGCAAGAATCTTCCCAATGATTTTAAAGTGAAAGTTACTCAACGCTATAGGGCGAAACTTGTCAATGGTATTAGCACCAGGCTCTTTAGGAATGGTGATCACATGAGAAGCATTAATATTAGGTACCAGCCAACCTTTATCGAAAAAAAGTTGAACATACTTAAGCACATCCGCACCCACAATGTCCCAGAAAGTGGTGAAGAAAATCCCTCCAAAACCATCTGGTCCCAGAGCGCCATTTGCGTTCATAGAGAAAACAACACTTTTCACCTCATCCATGTCCGGAAGCAAGGTAAGAGCATTATTGTCTTCATTGGTGACTGCATTATGAATATGAGAGTTAATGAAGTTATAATCAGCTGTATCATTAGTACCTGGATCCGCAGCGTATAGATCTTGAAAATAAGATAAAACATGGTTCGAGATGTCCTCATGAGAAGTCAATAACTCATCATTGGCAACTAGATGGGTAAGTTTATTTGTAGAAGCCCTTAATTTTGCATACTTGTGGAAAAAACGATTACACGCATCACCCTCTTTTACCCACTGAAGTCGCGACTTATCCTTCCAAAAGTTTTTCTGAATGGTCAGGGACTCAATCAGTTTATTTGAAGCCTCAATTTCCAGCACATGCAGCTCATCACTGTAGCCATCAATAGCCATTTTCTTTTGGATGTCCTCAAGGTGCTTTGTAGCATTCTCTACAGCCAGATTTACAGCACCGAAAACTTCACGGTTCCAAACTTTTAACACACTTTTCAAGTGCTTCAATTTTTGCATGAGAATATACATTGGACAACCAAAAAACTGTACTTGACAAGCCGTAAGAACAACTTCCCTCAGCCCTGAATGAAGAAGCAAAATTCTTATCACCTTTAACAGCTTCAAAGAACAACGGATGATGATCAGATTTGACTCTTGGGAGATTAGTACAGGTAGAAGCATCCCAATAAAGCAGCCACTCATCATTGCATAGAGTTCTGTCAAGACGAAGCTCTGTATGATGGCTGCCTCTTCGACCATTGGTCCAAGTAAAGATAGCACCTTTAGTATCCAACTTATGTAATTCATTAGCTTCAGAAAACAATAAAAATTCATCACATGAAATCTTTGGGGGAGGAGGACCAGCAGACTTCTCATGCGAGCCAAGAACTACATTAAAGTCGCCAATAACACACCAAGGGCCAGTGTGGGTGGTATGAAGAAGTGTTAAGTCTTTCCATAACTGCCGCCTGATAATATGAGAGGTTGAGGCGTATATACCCGATATGTAGCATATTTTACTATCTATATCAACCTCGCAGGAGATTTGTTGAGAAGTATTGAAGATGATTTGAGGATGAATACCAACATTGCAAAGACACCACAAATTTGAAGATAACGAGTCCCTAACATTGGTGGCAACTAACTTAAGATTTAAAGAAACCCAGAAAGAAGTAGGAATATATGAAAACTCAACCCACGACTCAGCAATGAAAACAAAGTCCGGGTTTAAGGTGCGACAATGATTTGCTAGAACCGTCTGCGTGTCAACATTGCCAATTCCACGCAAGTTCCAATATAAAGCTCTCATTGAGTAACATTTGAACTATTCCTTGGATGCATATTCCAAGGTACAGTAGATTGTTGCGAGTTTTCTTTACGAGCTCTTTGTCTAGCTCTCTTCTTCTGTGACTTGGACAGCGCCGCCTGGAAGGAATCTTCATGATCACTATACTGCACACCAAGGTTTTCAAAGCGTGAATCGCAGAGTGAATCGTTTTTCATTTTTCATGAATCGAATCGGGTGCTGAAGCGTGAATCGTAGATTCGTGGTGACTTTTGTACATCATGAGAAAAAAATTAAATATATACATATATACACATATAAGAGCAAATGATATCCAAAAATATAAGCAATGGTTCATGGTCACACTGCCGCATAGTCATTACATCATTACAGACACATTTTTACTCAATTTTCAACTACGTTGTACCAATAAATCCCATAAAAGTGTATCCTTATCAGATAACTTACTTCATTAAAAAATAAAATAAAAAATCAGATAACTTAGTTCCGCGTGTCCATGCCCATAAACTCTCAACCACAAAATACATGCATCAATCTTAGCCATCCATCGATTCTTCCCACTCCATTACATCACTGCCGCACCATCCATCCATCCATCTATTCATCTTCTTCTTATTATTATTCACTCATACATCATACCTAGAATTAACAAATCAAAGTTTGGAGAACGTAAGTGAACAATTATGGACTAGCCGATTTCATCCTGTCTAGTTTTTTTTTCTTTTCAAGTTCAATCTTTTTCCTTCCCTATTTTTATGTATACCCAAATTAATCCTCATTTGATCACGAGCATTGATTTTTGATTGATTACGGGAATCGACAACAGATCTTATGCATATATGATTTAGAAGAAAGAGAAGGATATATGATTCAGAAAATTTAGGATTTCAGTTGTGGATTGGACTGATAAAAATGAAAGAAAAAATTGAATCGTTAATTTTCGATTCGGCGTGAATCAATACGATTCGAATCAATTGGAGCGATTCTTTATAAAAACGATTCAAACATGGGATACGTTTCGTTTTGGTGAATTGATGGCGTGGATCGTACGATCCGAGTCGCGAATCGTGCGATACTAAATTCCTTGCTGCACACCATTATCCACCTCACCAATATGGTTATCTTCATTATCTTGATGGGAGTCATCATCACTATAGACTGAATGAACACTAACGTGTTCGTCAGCTACATTGTCATTGTCGGCTACATTGGCAGCTACATTGTCAGATTTAGATGTGTCACTTGTATTCCCATTACCTTCACAACTAAATTTGGAGGTATTGATGGTGTGCTTGACATACCATTATTTTCAGATGAAAGCTGGTTACAGGTTACGGTTGGAGCTACTTCATTCTGTTTCTCCTTATTCTGAGTATCACCATTAATAATTTCCGTAACGGGTTGCTTCTTAGGAACATAGATTTTTTCTTTACAGGGGTACTTCTTCTTTGTCCCTAGCAACATCTTTGCTAAGTTTCTTTTTACATTCGCCTTGAGCATGACCAATGGTTTTGCAGAAAGAACAATAACTGGGGACTTTCTCATAAGCTACAGAAGCGAAGAACTCATAATCCTGACGTTCAACTAACACTTCAGTTAAAAGAGGTTTAGAGAGATCAACCTCAACCAGTACACGAGCATAGAGACCAATTTCCTGGTTAATGTAGCATTATCAATGAAAAGAGGATCACCGAGAGCACTCGCAATTTCAAACAAGGTTTTTGACCTCCAGTATTCATAGCCAAGATCATAAATTCTTACCCATACCTGAGCTAGGGTTTGATGTTGGTTATATGGGTTAAAATCTGGAACCCATTTTCTAAAATGAAAAATACCAGGTTTTAAATTGCAGGCACCAGAAGAATGAACATGAAGCATATCCTCTTCAGTAGAAAACTTGAAGCAGAAGAAACCCCTGCCAAATGGAAAAAACTACCCATGGTTTCAGATTCCACAGAGGCTGTAGCTTTGATTGAATATCAGTAATCTTAACAGGTGAAGAACCTTTAGGTAAAACAAGACGACCGATAAGACAGTTTTTGCATTCCTGGACTCCCAATTGGTATTATTCTTCTGTAATACGTATGGAAACATGGGATCCATTAAATATAGGTTTAGCTACCTTATGACTGTCAATATCCAGGGTTTTGAAGGATAAAACCTTGCTTACATAAGACTCAGTTGATGTCCTGGACATTGTAGGCACACCGGAGGTGTTAGTTTTAACTGATGGAATATCATTATTTGAGACAGTTGGGTTTGCGGAAAAAGTAGAGGGTGCTAAGAAATTCCAGGGACAGAAAGCAATATCCTTGGAAGAAGATGCATTAGGTGAAGAAGATAGAGGATGATTGGAAGAAGGAGACGCCATGGAATAAACCCTAGAATCGCCTGAGAAGAGCTCCGAGAAAGACAGTCATTTTTCACTGAGAGGATTCCCAACTGCCGAAAGAAACTACTACCCAAGTGCCAACAAGAATCACGATACTATAAATACCAGTGAGCAAGCAGTCTAGAAAGGAACCCAAAGTATCTTTTTAAAAAAAAACTTCATACATCAGCCAATTCCCTTGTGATAAACTACATGATGAATATTCTTATGGCAAATATATGTACTTACTGCCCAATCCATGTTCCCAGCATATATTGGCTTAAAGGTATGACGTCGAGGTATATTTGGTAATAGAGTAAAATTAATAACCACCATTAATTCCCAGGTGTTTAAAATGATAGACTGGGTAGAGAGGAAGTAATGAAGAACAGATCCTCAAAATCTTGCAAAGAAGATACATCCAACAGAAAATAGCTATCATTATTATCAAAATTAACTTCAAAACATGAAGCAACTAGCAAATAATTAACAACCCCATAGAGACTACCAAACTGAATAACACACGGACGGAAACCACCCCCAATAGAAGAACTCCACCAGACATTAATTCAAACCTCATGTTATGATTGCAACCCCTCTTCAAAATAAAACAAGTAAAACCCTTTATAAGTTTAGCGTTGCTACCACAATTCTTCTTAGTAAAGAGATCAAGTTTTACCTGATAGGTGAGAAACAGGGACATCAAATGCATATTAAACATTCAGACTAGTTGATTGCGAAAGTTTTTTTTGTTAGAAATATATTAATGTTCACAAAACTAGACTTACAAACGATTCTTCTTCTCCAGAAGCAATAAATTTAGCATAAGAAGACAGACCCACCCAGCCTAAAATCTTGATGGGCTTCCAGAAATAAGCTTTCTTACAACCCGCAGATCCATTATCCACATAAACTAAAACCAATATACGACTTTTGGGCCAAGATGTTGACTTGTCCAATAGTTAGGTCAGTTGAGCCTTCCTCACTAACTGCCTAAAAACTGTTACAATCTACCGGAGCAACAACTTCCTCATCGCAAATTTCATTTCTTCAAACATATTACAAAGAGACGCTTCATCAAAAGAGGGAGTCACCACAAGATTTCGAGTATCAGAATTTAAATCAACATCTTTAAACATTTTACAAATGATATCTAACTTCATGACCAAACAGCTATAGCAGAAATAAATTAAAATTGAATCGTACAACCCAAAGAGAGTGAAAACAACCACAAACACCCCAGAATTGCTTAAGCTAGACAAAATAAGCTGTAGATTCAAAACCAAAGTTATAAGAGATAGAAGTTCAAAAGAGTGAAAAGAGGAGAACAAATCAGATATGCAAACCCGCCCAAAAAGAAAAGACATAGAGAACGTCTGAAAAGAGAGCTTGCTAAAGAAATAAAAGGAAAGAAGTTCCAGAGGCTGAAAAGATGATATAACAAGAGACAGAGAACAAGAAATCTGGGAACTAACATGACCTATGAAAACAATAGAGGATTAAAATGGAGAAAAGCAAAAAGATTAAGTTCAGGAGGCAGAAGATAAGGAGAAAGAAGAGGTATTGAAAGATACAATTAGTGGTTTCGGTAAGAAAATAGTGATCTTGACTGCGATCCAACCATGACAAGCGGTTTTAACTAAATATATTTTGTGAAGGGTAGAAACTGCGCGACTGGTTCTCTCTCCTCGTTTTCTTACGGTGGTATCCTAAGGTTTTTGGATTTGAATGTTTTATTGTGTTGTGAATAAGTTATACTCCCTCCGTCCCACATTCATTTTAAGGCTAAAATGAAAAATCAACTAGCTCAATTTAGGTGGAACGGAGGTAGTATATATATTGGGAGTGAAATGACCATTTCGTAATGCGGAGCAAAAGACCAGCGGAATGTCTAACGTTGGCGATGGAATCACATCGTTGGTGATGGATATCGGTAAAATTCTATCGCTCGATCTAATCTATCGAGCGGTAGAGATTTGATCGATGTGTGGGTTTTCCCATAGTGACTCAACCAGTTTGGCAGCCCATCTGGCCTGGCAGACCATGGTTTTTGCCAAAAAAAGTTTCCACCTTTACAGTCAGTTATCACAGATTCACAGTAGTTAAGACTGTATGAAACACACTCTGATTTCATCAACGTCTTCCATGTTTCTTAACCTCCTTAGAAGCTCTGGTAATCTCACTCAAATCAGTCAAATTCATGCTCAAATCATTGTAAATGGCCTTGCACTTCATACTCAGTTTCTTTCGAAACTCATCGAGCTTCAGTCGGTCGATTATGCGCGTGCCGTCTTTAATCAATTACCTTCACCAACTGATTACTCATGGAACTCCATGATCAGACTATATACCGTCAATGGGTTTCCTCAACATTCTCTATCCTTATACTCTGAAATGCTAAAGAAAGACCATAAACCAAGTAATTTCACATACCCGTCTCTGTTTAAGGCTTGTTCGACACGTTCTTCAATCGAAAAAGGCAAACAGATACATGCCCATGTTGTAAAGTTTGGATTTCAGTATGATTTGTTTGTAAATAATTCTTTGATTGATATGTATTGTAAGTGTTCCTGTATGAAATCTGCACAAGTTGTGCTTGATGAAATGCCTGAATCAGATGAAGTTTCTTGGAATTCCATCATTTCGGGTTATGTTAGAGTGGGAGAGATCGAAAAGGCACGGGTCTTGTTCGGAGAAGTGCCTGTTAAGAGAAATGTTGTTTGTTGGACATCTTTGATAAATGGGCATGGAAGGAAAGGGAAGTTAAATGAGATGTTTCGTTTGTTTTTGCAAATGCTCGTTTCAGGAGATGATGTCGAACCTAACTCTACAACTATGGTTTGTCTTCTTTCTGCATGTTCAAGTCCTTCTGATTGTAAACTGGGAAACTGGGTTTCTCTTTTTATAGATGTTAATCAAATTCCTGTAACTACAATCTTGAGTACTGCTCTTATAGATATGAACTCGAGATGTGGTGATTTGGATAAGGCGCAGAGACTCTTTGATGGATTGTCCGGTAAGAATTTGGTTTCATGGAATGCCATAATCACTGGTTATGTTCAAACTGCACGATTTGAAGAAGCAGTCAGATTGTTTGATCTTATGCAGACCCATTCTGTGAAGCCAAACGAGATTACAGTGGTGAATGTTTTGTCTGCTTGTTCTGGTCTGGGTGCATTAGAACTTGGTAAAAGACTTCATATCTACTTGGGTAGAAACGGATTAGATTTGAATGTAATCGTCGCTGCTGCTCTTGTAGACATGTACACCAAATGTGGGAGGGTAACTGATGCTTGCTTGGTTTTTGTGAAGACACCAAATAAAGATGTAGCCTTGTATAACACCATGATCTTAGGCTTAGCATATAATGGCCATGGAAGTGAGTCGTTAGCTGTTTTGGCAGAGATGGAAAGAAATGGAACACGTCCAAATGATATGACATTCTTAGGAGTTTTATCTGGTTGTAATCATTCAGGGTTGGCTGAGGAGGGAAGATATATGTTCTCGGATATGGTCAAGAAATATGGGTTGAGTCCAAAAATTGAACACTATTCTTGCATGGTGGATCTTCTCGGGCGAGCTGGGTATCTCTATGAGGCTTTTGAGTTGATTCAAAACATGGAGATCTCACCGGATTCATTTATTTGGAGTTCTTTGCTTAGTTCTTGTAGAATTCACCGGAATATCGAGTTGGCTGATGAAATTGCTGCAGTTATAATGTCATCTCAGAATCCTAATTCGGGCTCCTGCATTTTGTTATCAAATATTTATGCTTCTGTTGGTAGGTGGAAGGATGTTATCAGAATGAGGAAATTGGTGAAGGAGAAGGGAGATAAGAAGCCATTGGGTGTTAGTTGGATAGAATTAAATGGTAGCGTTCACAAGTTTGTTGTTGAGGATGTACAGCATCTACAGTCTAAAGAGATATATGAGATACACAAATTTTTGACAGACCAGTTGAAAGCCGAGGGGTATGTGCCAACTTTTGATTGTGTTTCCTCTTAAGAGAAGGTTGATGGTATGTGATAAGATCTTTTCTTACATTCATGTGTTGTTTGTTTTCGGTGAAAGGAGATATACTAGATTCAACTCATTCACCGAAATGCGCTCAATGAGGATAATAGAAAATGTGATCCTCGGTACTTCTGCGTTGTGGAGAATCTGGAAATCCAGATGTAAAGCAATAGCTAGAGTTGATCTCCTGAACCTACCAGGCTACCACCACTGACAACTGCTGGAAGCATTATAGAGTAGTGTAGGATTAAAACACCTCATGGATGGCTTGATTCAAAATGTTGAGGGATCTATTGCTCCCGACTCTCATATTGGACAAGTACTGCAGGGTGTAGGGAAACCTGATCAGAGCTAGAGACAGTGGACGGGAAGAGGCCCAAGATGGAGACTCACAAATGGGAGCATGATGTCATATTTACAATGAAGTTGGCAACAGTGGCAGTCATTACCTCCCAAAACTTCTTTCTTACTTGGGAATATCAGTCTACATGGTAATAGAGCTGAAAGCTAATGAAATTTTGCAAACAGAACTCACGACGAAGTTGATGATTACAGCTATGATAGTTAGGATAAACCATCCATGTGTTGGATTCCTTTTGGATTCCATGTATGCTTTCAGTATCTGATTTCCTTGCAGAAAAACAGTCTTAATAAATAAATAACTTGTTGCTTAATTCGCATAAGCTATGTACGTCGCACTGAATAAGTTAACTGTTAACATCGACTTCTTTTTAGAGCCAAAAAATGGTATACAGTGTAAATCATCGAGCGGAATCCTAACATGGTACACTATATGGTAATGTATATGATCCTACTTATATCTCCGGCATTTACTTTTACTTGTTGTTTTCTTCTCGCAACATGAATAAGACTCGAACATCTCAACGAGAACTTTCAAATCCTGTAATTTTACCTCCAACTTCTCTTCCCCACAACTTAAATATTTCATGGGTTTCTCTAGAATCTTGTTGACAATTTCCATACTCATCATCTCTATTTCTTCTTTCTCCTTGTCTGTCATAGGTGCATCTCCTTTTAATCTATCCATCAACTTCTCCATCTCCAAAACTCTGAATTGCTCCAGTACTACTTTCAACCTCTTCATCAGTTCCATGTATTCATTCCCCAAATCGTGCTCTACCTGGGCTGTAGCATGTTCACTTTTTAATTCATGTAAAGCATCGACTGGATTCTTTTCTAGGTTGAACCCAAACTTGTTAACGTGAAACAAGTTATCTTTGTTTGAATGTTTCAGCTGGAAGAGGTTTTGGAACGGACATGTTGATGCAGAATTTGATAGAGGATTGGTATGAGCTGAAAAGGATAACTTCACAGGATTTCTTCTTGGAGTGTTGACATTGGTCCTGAATATGGATATCCGTGGATTCAAACGAGTGGAGGAAGACATAAATACAGTAGTGTTTGCTTATAATACAGTAGTGCTTGCTTAGAATCCCCCGAGAGAAATAAGACCCAAGAGTTATCCCTCTCTCTATATATATTGAAATCCTTCTGAAATTCATCAGTTCAACTATTGACCTTTCTGCTGGTGTATTAAATTGACTACACGGTTTGGTTTGGTACATTAAAAAAAGGCACGTTCTGACTCTTTTTTCATTTCTCAAAATTATTTTATTAAAATTGGATTACTATCGAGGAAATTGAATAAAAGCCCCTCTTTCTAATGGCCTTCACAACTAAATGACCGCTGCCACGGTGGATGGGCCGACCGAAGAAATTAACGAAAGAACAAAGGATATGTAAAACAAAAAAAAAATGTAAGCAAAATAGATGTTCAGTCAAATTTGTAAAACAAAATTTGTATAAAGTTTAAAATGTTCAGACTTTTTTGACAGTTTTATGTGATAATACAATTTCTGACAGCAAATCAACAACCTAAACACTCAATAACATCCCTCACTCCACATTGAAAGTCGTTTTAACCTACGTTCATATTGGCCGGTGAACATAACCACGAATTTCTATTGGTTTAGAATCGTCTACATTTTGTGGCCGTTCATGTGTTATCAACCAGTCAGATCGATGGCCGTAAATCCATAGAATTCGTTCACCCACGTGGGTAATTAAAGTATTGATCGTGATTGGCCGAAAATTAAATTTTAATTGTTACACTCCGTTTACATTATTTTTTTAAAATCTTGCACCGTTAAATCTAGGGCTCGCCTGTATGGTTGATATTGTTCATTAAATATAACAAAAATAGAAAATAAAAGTAAAAATAATATTCAGAATTAATAATATAAAGACGGAAAAAAATCTTTTTACATTGCTTTTAAACATTATACCGAATTTGAATAGAAAACATTCTTTTTTAAAGGAATAGAAAACATTTTTAACAAAGAAAAAAGGTTAGAAAATATTCTTGGAAAATATTCTTCCAACTTCCAGGAACATATTTAAAAAAATATTCAAAGCAAAAAAAACTATACATAGAAAACTGTGAAGGGAAACAGTTAATTCAAAGAAGTAAGTAAATCCGTGTTTTCCAATTATAATGCAACAATTAAAGGTACATATCTTAAAATACAAAAAGTTATTGGTTTTTTTAGATTTTGAATTCTATTATTTCCAAAACTCTATTTATGGAGTTGAGGCTCGATATCTATATAAAAAACATTCAAGCAAAGGCCAAACCATTGTTTGCGCATTCTTTTTCCTTTTAGGGTTTTGTTCATTTTTTGTTTCGTTTTTGTTTGCTGATTGGTGTTTTGTTGATTAATTTTGCAGGCATGATCAAAAGTGTTTCATGGGATTCCTGACTCTATGGCTTTATCTGTAATCTGGTTCGAGGTAGTGGATTCATCTGTTTTTGTGCAGTCTTTGGATATCTTTTAGGCCAAATGCTATATACATGCGTAGCCAATACGTACTGCAGTTCGGGATATATGTAGAGATATTTTACATGTCGGGCTTGAGAGCTAATGTTGCTTTATTCCTTCCTTGGATGTCTGAAACATATCTACCAATTACATCATGTTTTCATTATCCTGTGTCACCTATTTTCATGGTCTTCTTCCCATGTCTTTTTTGCATCGGACCCAGTGATGTGAGATGGGTAAGCTGTAGCATTGGAATACAGTGATAGCATTGAAATCTTGCAGAGATTCAAGAACGTCATGATGCGATTGGAATGGAGACGTGGGGAAGACACTTTTTACTGTAGGTGTACATAATCTCATTCTCATTTTCACCGGAGGAATTTAATCGTGAGGTGCGTAAAATAAACCGGAGGGGTAGTGTCTCCATATGAAAGCAAACTAATCTTGATTTCCTTCCAAACCCATTTGTGGTTTGGTTTTGGTAAGCAGTTGTGATATGTTGAGCTTAGACTACACAGTGTATGAAAAAGAACGGATATTTAAAACTTTTTGATTTTTTGATTTTATAAGTTATATCTTTCATTTTCTTTTAAAGTTTGAGGATAATGTGTTAGGAATATTTCGCCCAATGGTGAATGCAGATGTGATGGGAGTCTGGTGGGTATGTCCAGCAAAAAGAAAAAAAAAAGCCAAGCATGCAAGTAATCTGTGATGATAGAGGGCGGCTAGAGTCGCTCTAGGGAAATACTGCCAAGCAGATCGAAGATTTTTTTTTTTTTGGAGGATATTGACCGTTTTCTCATTTCTTTATACAATGGTGGAGAAATTTAATAGTAAGACCGCTGAAATAGCTAAGTGTTACATTCTTAAATAGTTTTAGAAATTCAATTATTGATACCGAAATATTTCCTTATTTATACAAATGATTATTGATAGTAATTTATATTTTTCATTTTAGTTGGGTTATTTTTCTACAATAGTTGGGTTATTTTTCTACAATTAAGTGACCAAGAGTTTTTCTTTGATTTATTGATATGATAAGTCAAAGCTGGTTGTTATTATACTTCGTTTATTTACTAGGAATCGACGAATGTGAGATATATATATGGTTTGTCTCTAATTCTGATTAACTCTGATTGAATTGCTACGGGTATAGGATTCAGCACGAGTAAACCGACTTTGTGAAAACGAGAGGCAAGGTTTGGGGGAAAAAATGTAGTTCGATGACTGATGCATGTGTGGCTTTGGACAGTAGGTAGCTTTGTTCTTTGAGCAGAAGGGACAAAATTTCTTACACTTTACGTATGTAGTTTGATGACTTACTCATTGCTTCTTCGAAACATAATGAAGAAAAATACCATTTTCCGAGGAATCTGTCCGAATAAAAAAGGCATTTCTTTGAATAAAATATACTCGATAGTTGATGAAAAATAAAAGAAATAAAAAATATGCTTCAGTTGGATGTTGCAATTATTAAATAACTCTATTATTCATGTCTTAAATATCAAACTATTATTTTTAGTAGGTTAGTTTCGTTTCAACTAAGATATGTTCCATCAAATCTAAATGGCTGGGGTGGGGCGAAGTCCCGCCACTCCCAAACAAAAATTACGATCTTATCAGGTGCATCTAGAAAAACATGCGCAATGTCTATGCAAATTAATTAGAGATGTATCGATTTTAGATAGTAAATTAATTAGAGATATTCTAATGTATCTAGACAAAAAATGCGTAATATCAAATAAGACACTAAATTGCGGCAAATTTAAATTATGGTATGTTGTGACGAAGGGGCTTCAAATACAAATTAACAATTAACAATCAGAAAGATACTAATTCTTGCTTCAGCTGTACGTTGCAATTGCTAATTAGTTATATTATTCATTCCTTGAGACATCAGTTTACTTTTTTTTTATTGGAATAGTTTATCTTCGTTTCATTTATGACATGTTCAATCGTATCTGAACGGCCGGGGCGGGGCGAAGCCCACTCTCAATAAATAATTAAGATTTTACCAGGTGCGTACTTTTATATTAATCCACAGTAAAAATAATCCAGGAAACCCTAATTCATAATATGTTCAATTGCATAAAAAGATTGACTGGTGCATTGATTTTGGATTAATAAGTTGGTTAGAGATTTATAATAGATCCAGAAAAAAAATATTAAAATGTCGAATAAGAAACTAAATTGCGGCAATTTTAAATCATGGTGTGCTGTGACGAAGGTGTGTCATATCAAATCAACAATTTCTATTGGATAAATAGTAATTGTTGCTTCAGTCGTATATTACAATTGTTGATTAACACTGTTATTAATGTCTAAAGAAGTTAGTTATTTTTTTCCGGAGCAGCTTAGCTTCGTTAAATTAAGACACGTTCTATCGAATCCGAACGGTCGGGGCGGGACGAAGCCCCGCTACTCCTAATCAACAATTACTATTTTTTCCGGTGCGTTCTCTCATATTAATCCATATAAAAAAATATGTAGGAAATCATAATTCACAAATAATATTCAGTTGCATAACAAGATAAAGTGTGAGCATTGATTTCAGATTAAATTAATTCGAGATTTTTTTGTATTGAAAAAAGGATATCAAATAAAGATTATTGATAGCAATCTATATTTTTTTCCTTTAATTGAGACGCTTTCATTTTAATTAAAAACCGGGGCGGGGCGGGGCAGAGCCCCGCCACACCATAACAGGAACAATCATCTGACCCGGTGCGTAGCACGGGTTGCCGACTAGTTAACTTAAAACGCGACTCACATCTCATAAATCTCTTTGCAATTCTTGACAAAAATGAAAATTGATTAATAGAGGTGAAGATTTATTAAGGAGATGTTAAAAAAATAATTAGTAAGAGCACATGTGCCATGCATATGCTTGCATTTTACTCTTCACAAATCACAACAAAACATATATATATATATATATAGCTATGAAAATTAATCAAATGATCTTTTAGGCAAAAAATTTAAAATTGATATTGATGTTTACACTCATTGCGTAGATAATTTAAAGAGCTTTCTAAACATATAAATTTTGCGAAAATCCGACGTATATTTTTAAAGATATTAATGTTTTAAAATTACTAAAAATTATGTACAGTTTTACCCCTCATCAAACAAAAGACTACTTAGTTATTTCCCTTAAAACAATATATTACTTATTTGTCCTTCCTTTTAGGTTTATTTACTCTATTTACCTTTGTAGGATTTTAAAATATAGGATAACTAAGTAATTTAGAGGGTCTCCTACCAAAATCTTTTTTATCAAATTGACCAATTTTGTTACTCTACATTTTACAAAAAAATGGCCATAAAAGGGACTCCCTCCCTACAGGGCCTTCGGGCCCTCCGGTCGGTCGGCTCAATTAACCTTTTGAGGATTAAAAAATAAGTCCACAAAAAACGAAATTTTCAATAATTCCAATTTTGACCTTTGTACTTTTACTTCTTCGTTTCGGTCTATTAGAAGTCAGAAAAAAGGGAACCAGCACAGTTTCGCTCTTATCTCCATTAACACCACCTTCATATCCATGACCACCACAATCTCCTTCGCCACCACCACAATCTCCATCAAAAACAATTCATTTCGCAACTAGATCTAATACTGATTTCACCAACACATCTTAAGAAACAAGTTCGATGCGAAGAAGGAAATTAAATATCAAAATCTGAAATTGAGGTATTCAGATTCCGAGATTTAAGTTTTAGGTTTCGTTTTCTTTTAGTTTTCTAACCAAACAAACAAATCTTATAATTGTGATTTGTTATTATTGTATTTGAAGATCGATGGTCAACTCGGATTTTGAAATGGTTTAATTGTTGACTGTTTCTTTCTCTCTTTGTGTTGATTTGATGATTAGAATCTTGTTCTTGGGTTTGATTTAATCGCATCAGTTCTTAACTAGATTACCGCAAGCGGTGGGGGGCCGACCGAAGGAAACAAAGCTAGATGATAATAAAGGCCTTATAATAATTCACGTACAACAGAGTCGTATAATATCTTCTACCCTGATATATTTGTTTGAAAATGCATCAAATTTGATATTCCTAACGACTCCCTGCTTCCAAGTTCCAACTGTTGATAACTACTATGCATGAGGAACAGGTGTTAGCTTCAAAAAGGGCATTATAGTAATCCAATCCCATACAAACACAAAGAATGAACCTAAAAAAAAAATCGCTTCTCTTTCTCTCCCTCTCTTCATTTCTCCTCTAAACCTTTTGTTCCTTTTTATTCTCTACTCTTAGAGCAAGCACTATGGTTCCCATTTAATAGAGAATTCTCTATTGAATAGAGATAGGCAACTACTATGGTGCAAAATTTCTCTATTCAATAGGGATAGAGAAGGACTTCTCTATTGCCTGCTACCAATCCGTAGCAGACAATAGGAATAGAGATGCGAGGCGGAAATCCAATTCCCGCAGAAAACTTTTTACGGAAACTCGATTTCCGCCGAAAAGTCCTGCGGAAATTGGATTTCCGTCCCATAAATATTACCGTTTGACCTTTTTTTCCTTACACCCCCTCTACACCTCAACATCTAACCATCCATCTTTCTATTTTTTCATGACCGTCAGATCCCCAACGACTTTTTTTTCAAAATTCAAAAAAACTATCTGTTGGGATCTCTTCTATATAAGAAAATTCACCCTCTTTGACAAATCCACCCCAATCAATCTTGTTTCCATTGATTCCTTCTTTCTCCCTTCGAATTTTCAAATTTTTTTCATCACAAAATCGATATGGCGACCAATTATACCGAGTTTGAAGTTCGTGCTATTACTAATTCTTTCATTCGTGTATCAATGGAAAATGTTGAGGGGCTACTAGGAGAGACGCCGTTTTGGAGTCGTGTTTTTAGTTTGTTTGTGGAAGCCACAAATAATCCAAGAGGTAGAAATGCAAATGGAATTAGCAACCGATGGGCATTAATTAGTAGAGACATCTTGGATTTTGTAAGAATTATGAATGCTATTCGCCGGAGTCATAGAAATGCATCACGCCGACAATTGGTCGTACGAGCTCGGTCACAATTTTATGTCCTCAACTATCGACCATTCAAGTTTGGTGAATTTTATGAAAGAATTGTTGCAATCGCCGCCGGACATGATTATGGATTGTAGTTGCAATTTGGTTGTTGTTTCAATTATGAAAGTTAGAGCAATGTTTGTAGATTAGTTGTTGTTTATTTTCATATTTGCAATGTAGTTGTTGTTTCTATTAAGGAAAACTTATTCCATTGTAGTTGTTGTTTCCATTAATGAAAAATTTAGTTGGGTTATTTTTTTTTTACTTGTGTCATTTTAATTGAGTAAAAGTTGTTCTTACACTCTCTTTACACCTCATAACGACTAGTTTTTGCAAATCCCCAAAATTCAAAATTCAAAAAAACTATCCGTTGGGTATTCATCTTTATAAATAGACTCTTTCACAAACATTCATTTTCATAGATAACTCTTCTTCTCAAACCTCCCTCCTAAACCTTCTCCCCAAACCTGTATCTCAATCAATCTACAATGTCAAGCTCATCGTCAAATGAATCCAGGAGGCCAACTCGATCACCACAAGAGATACTATCTTTACTACGCAAACCAAATGAATCCATCTCAACACCTCCTCCAGCATCTCCTCCTCGTAGACGTTATCGAAACATGACTGATAAGCTAGTTCATCAGTACTACTATACGTGTTCTCCATCTCAAAAACCATTATCTCCTCCTCCATCAACACGAAAGAAACCAAGCTTCGCTCCATTTACGTTGGAAGAAGATCTACGTCTTTGTAAAGACGTGATCCACTATTATGGATTACAAAAAAGTCGTGGTACTGTCAAGTGGAGCTCCCTGTTTAATTATATCGAAGATGACTTCAAGTTTCAAAACCAATATGTGCGCGATGTAAGAGGCCTCTCAGACCGATGGTGGAAAATACGTCAAAACGTTCTTGATTTTATGCACTTGGGGAGATTGGCCCGAGATTTTCTTGGGAAAGATGTTACGGAGGATGAAGTTTATGCTAGGACTTTGAAGGTATGGAAACAAGGTAAAGGAAAGGAATTCGAGTACGAAGCACATTACCATGAGCTAAAGGATTTTCTCAAAACCTTCGAAGTATTATGAACACATTACCATTGCACTTATTAGTTATTCAAGTAATTAGATGTCAATGTAATTCCTTTAAGGAATACTCATTCGTAATTTTCCTCCTAAAAAGTGTAACGAACACATTCGAATGAGCGGATGTTTAAATCTACGTTATTAGTTAATGAAAATTTCCTTTCTAATATAAATGGTTTGATAATATTTATAACTAACAATAATTCAAATCCAGATAAAAATTACAACATAGTACTAATCAAGGGGTTCAACTACCTCATCATCTGCTCTATAACCATCGCGTTCTTCATCATTTGCTTCAACACCATTAGTTGGTTCAAAACCACCAACTTGTGCTCCATTACCACCCCCTGTTGCTTCAGGACCAATACTCGTTTCATCATCATCATCATCATCATCTCCAGAGAGCACAAAGTCTACACTCACATCATCTTCAGAAAAAATAGAGTTTACAGATGAGTAACAGTCTGAACTCGGAGTTGTATATTCCGAATCACTTCTACTAAGATCTGAGTTAAAGTCTATTCTTTCACCTCTTTCAGGGAGTGCAAAGATGCGAGCGGTAAGATCAGCTCTTAACATGTGGTAATATTCTTCATTTTGAAGACTCGAGTAGTGATTGGTGGGGCCTGTTGGTACCCGATTCACTTTTGGAACAACTGCAGCCCATTCAGCATCTCGATGTTCATGTTCAATGATCATGTTGTGTAAAATAAGGCAACATTTCATAATCAAATTCAAATCATGTTGTTTCCAATACTTGCATGGTTCACCAACAATCTTAAATTTACCCTGAAGAATTCCAAAAGCACGTTCAACATCCTTTCTTTTGGCCATTTGGTACCTATTAAACCTAACATATTCCGGAATGTCTAGTGTTACTGGGTAAGCTTGTACAATTGTCTTTAACCTCGGGTAGATACCATCAGCTAAGAAATAACCCATGATGTATTGGTGTCCATTGATGACATAGTTAACCGGAGGAGAGTAACCACTAAGAAGCGAATCAAAAAGGGGAGAGTGGGCCAAAACATTCAAGTCATTGTTTGCGCCGGGCATTCCAAAAAAAGCATGCCAAAACCATAAATCATATGAAGCCACCGCCTCTAATATCAAAGTACTAACCTTTTCTTTGCCCCTATGTAGTCCTTGCCAAGAAACCGGACAATTCTTCCATTTCATATGCATACAATCCACACTACCAAGCATTCCAGGAAATCCGCGGGCGGCATTCTCTGCTAGCAACCTTCTAATATCTTCGGTAGTAGGTTCTCGCAGGTACCTAGGTCCAAATATGGTGCATATGTTGGCACAAAATCTCTTTACATAGTAATATGTTGTGGTTGCACCCATACGAGTGTAATCATCTAGACTATCAGCAGCAATACTTTTGCACAAAGATTTCATCACAACAACCATCTTCATGTGAGGAGAATGTCCCGGAATACGAGCTGCATCTAGACGTTGTGGCCATTCTTCATCCTCTTCACAAAGTTTGAAGAGAATTTTCTCGAACAAACCTCGACTCATGCCTAAACGCTGTTTGAATTGTCTTGTAGTATAAGTCCCACCAGTTGTAAAGTAATCATACATCATTTGAGCATCAGCTCTCTTTCTATCACGCCATAGGTGTTGGCGTGATTGCACTTGGATAGGCACCGATTGTCTAAGCCTATGTCTCCGGGCATCCAATTCTACCATGCGATGCAGCAAAATAATTTCTTCATCATCATCACTCGATGAAGCAAAATTGAGACCGTATTTCGCATTCAAACACCCACGAATCAAACTCATTGCACCTTTACAAGCATGAATTTTAAGTCAATTTATATATTCAACACCAAAACTACTTCAATACCACAAGCATTAATCAAAAATACAACATACAACAACAAAAAATCAATGGATTTTAACGATTCATTCTAAAATCAAAGGAATCATGATAATCAAATTAAAATTGGATTGTATAAACCCTAGATAAGATTTACTAACCTTGTGGATGAAATTTCAAATTGAATGATGCAAAAGAATCGCCTTCGAAATGTTAGTAAACCCTTATAATATCACGGAAAAATTCTAACTGGTTATCTTCAAAATCGAAAGGGGACGATCATCTATTTTCTTTGAGTGAAGAAGAGAGAGTGGAGAAGTAGTGAGAAATGAAGTTCAGGTCGCAGGGTTTTCTGTATAGAAACCTATTCTTTACGGAAATCGGATTTCCGCCGGTCAAAAGTCAAGCTTTGACTGTGCGGGAATTCGATTCCGCTGAATTTTTTTTACGGAAATCGGATTTCCGCACAGAAAAGCTGCGGAAATTCGATTTCCGTCCCGAAATAGCTAAGACCACTGTGGTTGCCATTTTTCGCCATTTCTGCCATCCCCATATCTCTATTTAATAGGGATGGCTTGTGGCACCATAGTGCTTGCTCTTATCAGAGTTCGGTCAGAGAAGTAAGTATTAGAGTTTAAATGACAACATATACAGTTGAAGAATCGACATGTCTGAATTTATTCGAGCTTCAATAATAAACATAAACCCATTGATTTTTAGGAAGAATGAAGAAAAGGTGGTAAAATCATGGACATCATCGACATCAGCATCAAGTCAAGCATATCCAAGTGCTCCTCAAAGCTGTCTAATTTGTTATCCTCGGTACTCTACTTCTCTCCGGTGTTACCGTATCCATCTTTTCTTGTTTTTTTTTATGATCAGATCTGCATTAATTATAAAAATTTTAGTGAAATTGTTTGAATTGGTATTAAAATCTCCTTCAATTGAAGTTTAAAGAGACACCCAGACCTTAATTTGCTGGAGAAATGTCTAATTTGATGGTTTTTTTTTTTAACGAAAGTGATATTGAATTTAAGATATGGGTTTACGGTTCAATTAATTTTGGGTCGGGTATGGGTTTATCCGACCCGTGTCTTCGTCTTCTTCATTGAATCTCTGTTTTTCAGAAAGTAACAGAGCTCCGGCGGATCTCCGATTCGTCTGATCGATCTAGTTAGCTTTTTGTAGAATTTTGAACTGTTAATGTGTTCTTTAGATTGTATGTAATCGATGTATGTGATTAATTTCTTTGATTACGTTGATTCAATCTCTAATTTTGTGAAATTGAAATCTAATTTTTTTTTCCTTGGGACATTCCTTGTGACGGACACAAATACAAAAACCCATCACATATAAGGACTCCCTTCGGTCGTCCAATGATTGTTTCTGTGAATTTTTTTAGGGTTTGTGATGTGTGTATGTATATGATTTTACGAGAATAAATCAGATTGACACACAAAATACCTGGTTGATGTTCTATTAACTAATAATGGAGACCACAATTGGGTCTTGTAGACAAGCAATCAACAACGTAATGTTTAGGTTGTCATGTTAAAATTCAAGTTTGTTTGAGAGTAGTAAGCAAAGAGAGGAATGCAGCTGATCCACAGTGTTCTGGTTGTTTTAATCATGCTTTGTGTTTTTGGCAGGTGTAATTGAATCATTGATGTGCTAGAAAGCATATTGATGCTGTCCATTTCATTGAAACCTTCAAGTTTACATAGAACTTTCCCTTGGTTCCTCTTTTGAAGACCTACTAGGTTCAATGATGTTGTTGTAGTAGTGCATAGTTACTACTGTTGTGTAGCAGATTTTGCAGACAATTTGTGAGTTGGACTGTGGATTATAAGGAGATTATGTTGCCTTATACTGTTTCAAAAGTACTTGCTAATTTATTTTTTGGAGTAACATGTGCACATAAATGGGTGTCGAGGTATGTATGGAACTATTTAGCAACTATTTTCAGTTATGCAAGTTTAATCAGTGTATGAATTCATGAAAGAATGATGATCTTGAACTTTGCAGAATCTATTATGCAGTAACCAGACTTTAGATGTCGCAATAATCGTATTAGTTTCAGAGTTTTTTTAACTATAACTATTTATCTGTAGTTATGTACATGCAGTACCTCAAATATACATAGCACTGTTGGTGTTTCCACGAATCATTTCCTGCATCAGTAACATTAATATATAAAATGAGCCATTTACTAGCACAAAGATACTATTTCTCGGTCGATGGTATTGATTTAAACTTGTCTTTTAATTTATATGTCTGCTTCTCGTATGATACTTGTTTCTTACTTCCGCAGGCCACTCGATGGTATTGATTTAAACTTGTCTTTTAATTATATGTCTACTTCTCATATGATACTTGTTTCTTACTTCTGCAGGCCACCCAACTGAAGGAGAAAGAGAATACATTTTCGCGACTTCATGTGCATTGTGCATAGCCGTCTACAAGTAACGAATAGTTACCCCCTTTACCTTTTACTTTAATTTTAAGCTCCTAGCTTAAGTGTGTGACACATTCAGTAGAAAAATGTTATGCACTGAGTTTAGAATGTAGGTGCTTGTTTCGGTTGGTTGCTTCTTTGAAGAATAGTCGGCTGTAATGAAACCCGCAGTCTACATGTTGACAAACAGTAATAGACTAGATAGTTCATTTTACTTGAAATTGCATAGAATTCTTGTTGGTGGCATTATGTTTTGGTGGTTATGCAGCTAAAAGTTATAGTATGTGGTTCTTCTTTATTTCAATGCTTGTCTTATTTGTTTTTCTTCATCAGTCTTAACTAATGCAGGTGAATTAGATCGTATAAGCTCACCATAATGGAAAGGTTTGACTCATTTGTATTACATGGTTTTGTCCCTCGGGAGAGCACCGGTGTTTCGATCAATCTTTTTTTTTTACTCGTCTAGCATTTCAGCTAGCACTGGAGGAGTGCTGGTTGGTTTTATTACAGTTTGGAGGAGTGACAGACAACACGTTTTCGCCTCTTGCTTGATCATATTCTGACCGTTTTCTTATAACTTTACCGTGAATTCGTTTATAGCTCTTGTGCTTACATTTGTATGTGGCATGAATTTAGTAGATCCTCCAATCCGAATCTGTGGTGCAATGGTAGCACGGGTGACTACATGTCAGAAGATGCGTGTTCGACTCACGTTAGGTTCACTTATTTGTGTATATCACATTGGCAAAATATGGTGTCCAGTTGGCAACTTGACACATAAAATGTGGTAGTTTGCAACTGGACACCAAAATCTGATGTATACAGGAGTCATGTTCATACAATCATGGTGTCTAGTTGGTAACTAGATACATAAAATGTTGTCCAGTTTGCAACTAGACGCCAAAATCTGGTGTGCACAAGGTTCCTGTTCATACAATCATGGTGTCTAGTTGGCAACTAGACACATAAATGTTGTCCAGTTTGCAACTAGACACCAAAATCTGGTGTGCACAGGGTTCCTTTTCGTACAATCATGGTGTCTAGTTGGCAATTAGACACATAAATGTTGACCAGTTTGCAACTAGACACCAAAATCTGGTGGTGTAAAGAAAGCCATCTTGGAACTATAATCTGTCGGTGATGGCGGCGGCGCTAGCGAGGGAGGTGGTGGTTGTTGGAGGTGGCGAAAGGTGGTGGTGGTTGTTGTTGGTGGTGGTGGTTGCATGAGGAGGTTGTAGTGGTGGTGGTGGTTGGTGGTGGCGGCGGAAGGTGGTGATGGTGGTGGTGGTTGGTGGTGTTTGTTGGTGGTTGTGGCGGTTGCTGGAGGAGGTCGTAGTGGTGGTTGGTGGCAGAGGTGGTGGTTGTTGGTGGTGGAGTCGCGATAGTGGTGGTGGTGGCGGAGGTGGTGGTTGGTTGTGGCGGAGTCGCGATAATGGTGGTGGGAGCGGAGGTGGTGTTGGTTATGGTGTCGATGGCAGGAGGTGATGGTATAACATTTTGTGTTTTTGAAATAAAAAAATGTTATGTAGAATAGAATGAGAAAAAATTACATAGGAGAGGGTATTTTAGGAATGAAATTATAGTAGGGGTATTTATAAAGTTGAATAAGGCTAAATTTTTAGGGTTGAAATTATAGGGGTATTTAATTAATGTTCTCTTCAATATTCTAACAATCAATACACTCAATATATTTCAGTCTCTCTCCCATATTTGCATATACTGTATGAACAAGAAGGATGAACACCAAATATAAAAGGGAGAAAATACACGGGTATAGATAGATACTGCCTAACCATAAATATACCTCTACAACAGAGGGTCCGGACGGGTAGATACTGCATTCAGCAATATTATCTTTTCTTTTCAAGGAGAGGTTCCAAAACGCCTCCTGGTTTTGCTGAGGTTGAATCCTCCTCACCTGATTTTTTTGGAGTTTGGCTCGGCTTGTTTTCGCCACCGACCTGAAGGTTATGAAAAGAAGATGGGTTTTAAAAAGCCTGATTCAAAGTTTACTTACGAAATACTGGAGACAAGCACAAATGAAAACTTACTGTGGCTCCCTTGTTAGCGATTAATCGCCGGGTGGATGGAGCTCGTGCAACTGATGAAGCAGCAGCAGCAGCAGCTACTCTTATTCTGAGAAGCAATTCAAATTGTATTAATTACATGCAAATGACTAGAGCTCAACTCGAGAAAATCATTTCATTACTGTACCTTTTGTGAACATCAACATATTCATCTGTCTCATCAACAATCTCCTCCTGTCATTTGGTGAAAGGACAACAGTTGCGTATTAGTTAACTAGTAAAAGTAAGAATACACATGAGAAATCGTGGAAAAATACTACAGTTCTTTTAATGGAATATCTATGTGAGAACATAATGAGAGAGAGGCTGTGATAATAAAAGATTCAAGATCAAACAGCATGCATCTGTAGAATGGAAGAACAAAAGTCAAACGGAAGTGTGGATTACCTGTAGAAGTTCTTCAAATACATCCTCCAAGGTAATAATACCTATGACCTCCCCATCTTCAATATCCTCAGATGAACGAGGCACTCCATTGGTTGTAACATCATTTTGTGGATAAGAGAAATGCCGATGAGTGCTGATCGAGCTTGGAATCTTCTCGATGTCAATAATACTGTTTTCTGATTCTTCATCCTGCCTAGGAAGCGAAGATGTTAATTTCAAATCTGCAGCGGGATTTTTGGTTGATCCTTTGGACTTCACTACAGCTGCCATATGACTGCTTCCCTTTTGAAATTCGTTTAGTATGTCATAAAGAGGCATGTCTGAGGGAACCCTGGGAAAATTTCAAGTGCAAGTGTTGGTATGTCCGGGAAAACAAGAAAGAGATAAAACAAATTGTGAAGAAAAAATGCTTGTCGAAGAAGCATACCTTGGAATTCTGCGAATTGACACAGCACTAACTGGGGTCTCTGTTTCAGCTCTTACTGTAAGAAGACTTTTCACCTAATTGTAGAAAGAAAGTTGAAATAAGTACGAAGAGTAACTACAATTACTGCAATCAGCTTCTTTTTCATACCGACATTCAAAATATCATAATAATCAGTCACGAGCCATCAGATTTATGCCCTTACCAGTAGAAGCCCAATAACATTTCTCGGATTTCCAGAATAGACAGGAACTCGACTGTGTCCCCGAGCAAGTATTTTTCCAATAGCTTCCCTGTTAATCAGTATAAGAAAACTGTTATACTTCACTGAAGCAACGAGAATTTAAACACACTGTTTGTCAGAAGGCATGATGCATAACAACGAAAAAAACTAGGCAAAACCCACCAGTCTAGTTTCGAATTCACGTCTAATGAAAATGTTGACTCGATAGGTGTCATAGCCTCCTCAGCAGTCTATTCACAAATATGAGAATATTTAGTTTACAAATTCAATCATGGGATATGATTCAGATAACAATATAAAACTAATCGTTTAAAAAGCAAGTTTTCCTGAGAATTAGGTTACAGCAACACATGGTCAGGAACAACCATATATTTTACAGAACAGCACACAGCACACAACCATATAATTTACATTCTGAAATCTAGATGTTCAAACAATAATATCAATTATACGACGATAGGACAGTAATGCAGCCGTCATCATCCCCCCATCAATTATAACACATACCTTTTCAGTTAAATCCAAAGCCCCGCTAATAATTGTTGTCTCGTCATGGGTGAGTTCACCCCCTTTACCAGCCTAAGGAGAAACAGAAAGCATTATTATGACTAGATGAAGGCGCCAGTATAATTTGCTAATTACTGGGGTACATTTGGCATATGTTTTCTTGATGTTATAGCGGTACACATGTAGTCTTTTAAAGGTGGCATGTGCTTCAAAATTTAAGTAGGATTACCTCTTGGCTGTGGATAGAGACAAGGGCTTTTAACTGAGCACGCCGAAATAGTGCATCATTATGTCCCAGTACACAATCTAAGACCTGAAGGTGCGTCAAAAAGTGAAAAGTTACTATCCACAACTGCATATTCTCGTGAGATGAAAATCCAATTTTCAAACTACATGCAGCATAGACAATTGAAAACATGAAATGAGCAATCATACAAGGCATAACTAATGTAGTCTGAACTAGATGTACAGAAAATACCTTTCCAATTGGATATGATATTGGAAAGCAAATTATCATAAGAATACGCACAAGCCACACAAAATTTGCACCCACAGCTAGTCCATATCTGGTGCATATTGCTTGCGGAATAACCTGCCACAAGAACGAATAATAAATGAATTCACTACCTTCTCCTGTTAGATAGCTCGCTTCTATCTGTTAGAAGCTACTTCATCATCCTTTAAACCTGAAGCAGAATGACTTTGAAAAGAAAAACTATACCTCACCAAATGCTAAAACAAAAGTAACAGACAGCACAACCGCAAGAAATGGATGGAATATCTTATCAAGAAATATAGGAAGAGCCTGCACATAGAAAGTAATGAAATAGTGAGTACATAAGCATTACTGGTTTTCATAGTAGATGTAGCAAAGCCAAATGGGGCATACAGATAAGTTACTTAGATCTTGGTAATTCTCTTCTTCTAACCTTCACAAGAATCATGACACATTCTGTTACTAATATAAATTTTGCAACTAACTACTCATAAATATTAACAAAGGACTCTGAATTACTTACTTCCATGGCACAAGCATTACATAAAAGCAAAGTCACAAGAAGCTGGTGTTGCTTTTGAACGACGGGGAAGATAGCAGCTGCATTAACATAATAGCTAAAGAAATTATCCCATGTACAATAATAGATTACACTCCACCTCCAAAGAATTACTAATTAGAAAAAGTTGACTTGCACGCAAGAGAAGTAAAATGATTATATATCAAAAGGGAATTTCTGCTCAGTTTCTATTGATAGTACTAGTTTACCCGTTTAAAGGTTCATCGCCTCCAACTTACTAAGGCTCGATAATTTACCTCAGCTCTGTTCCATAATCTCAGCCAGAGTTCCGCTCAGTTACCTATGGACGGATATGATTAAACATTTGATGATTTCCCTGATGGTTTCCTCATTTAAATGCACATTTCTCCTATTTACTAAGGCAGTAAGGCAATAAGTTTATCAAGCACATATAAACACCTCAAAGTTGTTTCGCCATTACATGCAGTAGGCATCCAAATATCTTTACAATTCTTCAAATAACAGTGCAATCAAACAATTAACCAACAAAGTTAGCGCACTGACAGTACACGAAAAGGGGGAAAAATTCATCTGAAGAAATTTAAGATGCACTGGTATATCAATTTTACCAAAATGCATCCAACATAAAAATAATAGCTTGAAATCTCAGAATTTTCATCAAAACTAGACGTAAGCAACAGTAACAACAGCAGCAGACCATCCACAGTATCAATTTTGACCTTTTCACTGTCCAAAACACAAAGATACAGAACCTAATCTATTAACCTCTCAAACCTCTCAAATTGCATGTCAATTCACTGAAAACATACATCTGGATTCAATATCCCAGAGAAATCAAAAGTAAGGACTTTAATCAACAACTGATCATGAATCAGAAAAAAATTACCAAAACAAGAAACAAGTAAATTTGAAAAGAAAAAAAAAAATGTCTGACCTGCTTGTTTCTTCTCAGTATTGGTACCACTTCTCTGAAGAATTTCAAGTTCAACAAGACCAAGAGACATTAACCCTAGAGTTAATCCAGACATAATACCAGCGAACAAAACAAGAAGACATGAGATCCCAGCATATGTAAACCACCAAAATGTACCAAATTCAATATCATCTTTTTCTGTCAATTCAAATTCTCTTGTTGCCATTCTTGCTATTTCTAATACATTAATCATCATCATCTTCTCCTTCTACTTCTCCCTCCTCCTCCTACAGTGAGCGAGATTTGTACACACACAGAGAGAGTTGATGGAGTCACTGTCTGTTTCTGTAATCTATTTCAACCCAAAGCTGGACGGAGAAAACATCAAACTGTGATGGACACCTAATGCAATAATTATTGTTGATACAAAGGTATGCTGTACGGTGTTGTACTATCGTACTTACTTGGTGTGTGGTGAGAACTGTGTAATGTTACCTTTTGACCGTCAGATGCAATTATTTTGGGGCCTACTTGTTATCAATGAGATCGGATTGTAATTATTATGTTCTTGATCAGTGGGATAGGAATCAAAGGGATCCTATGATAAGACGGTTCGATTTTGCAGTGCGGGTAAAGTAATCCAATATGTAGATCTAGACATCAGAATTGTCCAGGCATTCTAGTGAACTGCAGGGTTAAAGCAAAATTATCACACAAGCAGGTAAAACGATTCAGATTAACCCACACTCCCTCCAACTCCTTCGCTGCACTTGCCTTTGCAAGATAGTCTGCCACCGCATTAGCTTCTCGGTACCGTTGATTGAAAACAATTACTTCAAAGTTATCCATTGCCATCAGGATGTCTCTAACCAGGATACGTAAACTCCATGGAGCTTCAATTTCTCTTTTGCATAGCTTCACAGCATATGTAGAATCGCTTTCCACTTCTAGCTTGGTGATTCCTAGCTCCTTGGCCAGCAGAACTTCCCTCATGGCCCAGACTTCAGCCATATTGATGTTGTTTTTGAACACATGTTTTGCATAACTTGCAATATAACATCCATTTTCTCCCCGAATGACTCCTCCAGCACCAGCAAAACTTGATTGATTAGATGCTCAGTCACAGTTGAGCTTGCAGAAATCTTGTCTTGGAAGAATCCACGGAACATGCACTTCGATCATTCTCCGTTGGTCTCTGTTCATGTGTCCACTGGCACTCAAAAATTCTCTAGCAAATTTAAGAGCATCTCCAATGGTGTTTGGATGTGAATCCTATATGGAGACTTAAAAAAGAGGAATTTCATTAATGTTGAATACAAATAAATTCTAGTTTTTAAAACCATCTCCAGTGGTAGTTGGATACATGTATATTTTGATACACTTGTCGTTTAGTTCATAGAATTTGATTAACAAAATAAATTAAAAACAGTAACAAAATAATATTATTGATGACGTGGGTTTGGAAGAGAGTTTCTAAATACCCAAACTCTCATCCAAACTCAATTTGCCAAATCATATCCAACTTTAAATATACAAACACCGTTGAAGAGTTTCTAAAATCCTATGTGTCGTCAATTTTTTCCAAACCCAAACACCATTGGAGATGCTCTAATTGCTCTTGCAAGGACTCTAGTAGGCTGGAAGACGATCTTGTTGAAGACCCACTCGTTCCGCCCCTTCCATATTGACCACAACACAAATGGTAGAATGTGTGTCCAGTCAACGTTACCAATCTTCCCGGCATAGCTGCACATCTCCTTTAATGTTGCTGGGGAAATTAAATCAAGATTTGATTGGAATCCAATCCCTGACTTTTCTCCACAATGGCCACACTGCACTACAAGCAAAAAATAAGTGGTGAGATGTTTCAAAGTCCCTGTTACAAAGCATGCATCCAGGGTGTGTACCTATGTGTTTCTTGTACATAAACTCATTAAGACTAAGTCTATTGTGGCACAGAATCCACAAGAAAGGTTTTGATTTTTTGTGGGCACTTAAGCCTCCACAAGTATTTCCAATCAAGATTAGGTCGTGGGTTCCCCAACTTATTGGAAATGAGATAATTATAAGCATCTTTAACATTCACTTCACCATTTTTGCTTTCCGACCAAATTAATTGATCATGCCCGCCTTCACTCCCAGCAACAGGGATGACTTTAATTTCCTCGACAACCTGTTCAGAAATGAAATTGTCAATTTCACTTAAATTTCAACAACGATTCTGGTTATCTATTATATCCTTGACTTTCATATTAGGCAGATTATGGTTACCAACATTAGCTATTGCAGTAAGTGGAAGATTACTCAACCAAGGATCATTCCATAAATCTATGCAACTACCATCACCAACATTCCATCTAAGACAAGATTTAATAGCATCTCTACCCTTAAGGATACTCCTCCAACTAACCGAACTCTTTTTCTTAACTTCACAAGACCAAACATCACTGTTAGACCAACATTGGCTTCGAAGTTACAGTTCGAAGGTATGGAAGCAACTCTCACTGTGCATAAGCGTACACTTTCATCAACTTGGTTAACACAAACTGGCGAGCCAGCGGTACATGATTGGAGGACACCTGTCATTGATGAACTCACTCAATCGTCACCAGAAAGGAAAGTTCGTCTCAAGGACCTGAAGAACTTTTTCTTATTGCATGGAATTCTTTATCATAGGAATTCAGATGGATCTTTATCCAGATGTCTTGGAGATATCGAGGCCCAACAACGACTTCATCACGTCCACAAGGAAATCTGCGGACAAAGTCTAGTGGTCACTCTATACAGACGACTCCAACGGTTGGGATACTACTAGCCCACCATGGAAACCCAATCCAGAGAAATACAAGGCTCTTGTAGCAAGTGCCAATCTGCCGTGCACCATTCTGAAGCCCTGATGGTACATCCCGTCGAAGATTGGCGTGAGCCTTACATCCAATATCTTCGGGATCATGTTCTACCTACTGAGAAGAAAGATGCGGAAAGGCTGAAAAGGCGAGCAGCAAGGTTCGTCTTTCATGAAGGAATTCTGTACCGCAAAAGCTTTGGTGGGGATTTATTACGCTGCTTGGCAGATCCCGAGACGAGTACTATACTCAAGGAGATGCACGAAGGCGAACACCAAGGTAAGAAGAAATTATTTTTACAAATTCATGAAAAATATTATTGGCCTACCATGGAAGACGATGCTGCCATGTTTGTTCGAAGGTGCCATCAGTGTCAGGTTCATAACAACCTTATACACTCTCCGTGTCTTCCTCTGCAATCCATCAGCAGTCCTTGGCCGTTTTATAGCTGGGGACTTGATCTTATTGGAAAGATCAATCCTGCATCTTCTTTACAGCATGAGCACATTATAACCGCCACCGAATACTTCACGAAGTGGGTAGAGGCGATTCCGCTTAAGAAAACCAAGGGTGTCAATATAGCTCAGTTTATCAAGGAGCATATCATCTGTAGGTTTGGAGTTCCTAAACACATCATAACAGATAATGGCTCGCCTTTTGTCAATCAAGATGTGGGGGAATTACTTCAAGAGTATGGCATTCAGCATATTTGTTCTGCACCTTATTATCTTAAAGGAAACGGGCAAGCTGAAAGCACTAACAAGACGTTGATTCGGATTCTGAGTCGAACCGTTCATGATAACCAGCGATCTTGGCATGAAAAGCTCCCCATGGCGTTATGGGCATACAGAATTTCTCCAAGGAGTTCTACAGGAGCTTCTCCATACTCTCTGGTATATGGTATTGATGCCATTCTTCCAGCTGAAATCAAGATTCCTTCGGCGCGCATCGCCATGGCTAGTGGAGTCTACGCCGATATTTCTGGTTCTAGGTTTGCGGAATTGGATACTGTTGAGGATAGGCGTACGAAAGCAGAAGCTTACATGGAAGCTTACAGAAGAAGGATTTCTAGAGCGTATGATAAGGCGGTAAAGCCAAGAGTCTTCCAAGTTGGGGACTTGGTATTAAAGACTGCCAAGCATATTCAGCAAGATATGTCAGCTCCAAAATTCTCAGCTAATTGGGATGGGCCATACGTGGTGACTAAAGCGGCGCTTAGTGGCTACTACAAAATCTCTACCTTGGACGGAAAACCCGAAGGTACGGTAATCAACGGAAAATGGCTCAAACCTTATTACGTATGAATTTCTGATCACTTCTTTATAAAACTTTATGATTCCTTCCAAGTTAGTGCAAACCTCACTTGCACTTAACAATTGCAATCTTTATAAAACTTTTCATTCAAAAAATACTTATTCAACCTTACGGTTCTCCCCTGCTTGCGCTCACGGAGAGCCATGGTATTTTCTTCTCTCACGGGCTCTAGTTGCCCCCTTGAGACTAGAATACATTCTTCTCTAGCCTCCCCTCTATTTATGGGTCCCACTGATCCAAAGCCTAGAGGATTATGGATTTTATTAAGTCCATAATACTCTAGTTTCCTAATCAAGTTCGGAAATCTGGCAGTTCAGCTCACGTATTTCCTCATGGCGTGATTTTTACAGCCCAATCCGTGAGGAATTAGGGGGCGCTTCCTTCACGAAATATTTTTCTCTGTGAGTTCCCTACAACATACTAAAAATTCAGAATTTTATCTAATATGGTCTGGCCTGGGTGATTTTACCAATGGACAACATGCAAACTGTCCAGAAATCTGAAAATAACATAAATGTTATGGTTTATCCTTTGCGCCTTATACCTAATTTCTTAATGAGATTATCATACCATGCAACATGGATTATTATGATCATTATGGCCTATCTTTAGGTCTTGTATTGGCAATGCTTATGCATTCTTGATGATGGCTACGCTGTGATAGCATCATTCGTCTGTTTTTCCTGATTATGGACTTGCTTCTATAAATCAGTGCTATAATTCTTAATCATGGCTCATGGCTATGACCTATATTATTTTAGACATTCATATGTCTTCATTACTCAGAGAATTGGTGCATTACATGCCACAAGCCAATTTCTCATATTTATGGCAAACTGAAAGTCGTACTTATTTGACTGTTGCCACAGAGAGTTGCTGAAATCCTCTCAGTCTAATTGGCGATTGCATAGCTCAATCCTTAGACTTACCTTATCTTATATAATGGCGGTTGCTAGCTCAACCCTTAGATTTATCTCATTGGTTTAAATGGCGATTGCCCGGCTCAATCCTTAGACCAAACCTAAAAGATATACACAAGCTTATCGCTTAATCTCTATCTTTATGCAAAAGTCCTGAGTTTACCAGTAATTGGTACGACTTGCACTTAGTCATCTTTGACTTAACAAATCTTAACAAATCTTACGAGAATCAAGTAAGTTACATGGGGGGATATTCTTTAGGGTTTTGGTTTGGCGGTCTACGGCACGTGTGATTGCAACGGCTCAATCACTTAACGGGAAAGAAAACTAAGTCGTGCGAACGTTGCTGAGAAGATGGGATAGAGTAGTGGGCGGTTCATTCTTCCCTAATATTAGGCGCAAGACTTGCCCCACTTGCTCCACACTCCCACTCTTCCACTTCTTCCACTTCTTACGAGATCAGTTGGAATTTTATTGCTATAAATAGGTCACTCGACCAGTTTGGAAATACAACAACAAGTTCTCCAGCAAGAACAAACAGTTTAATTCAATGCAAGTTCAATCAATCAATCTCATCGATAATTGATTAACTCTTCTCATTCAGCATTTAATATCTAGTGAGAACTGAATATCCAATCTTCTTTAGCAATTCAATCATCAACATCACAGAAAATCATAGCAATTCTCTGATCTCATCTTTCTCTGCTTCCCTCCCTAAACCAACCCTATATCCTCTTCTTGTAACTGAAGCAATACTCGAACGGCCATTTCTTGGTTTAGGCGAGTCTTGTTCGATCTTGACCTCTCGAATTCATCACAATCTTTTATTACATCATCACACTTCATACTTTACCCCTCAGATTCTCTTTATTGTTTTACACCTAAAACACCGGTCAAACCCACTAGCGTTGGTATGTCAAGCTAGTTGTCAGTTTTAGGTGTCAAAAGTCAATTCTTGATTTAGCCTACTAGAGTTTAGATTTCGGAAATGGGATATAGACAAAGTAGTAGAGACCTTGAAGACGAAGACTGTGAAGACAAAGAAGACATCAATTATTCTTCATCGATAAAAGGTTAGTAGGAGTTATGACTTTATGGATTTTCTTCTATTTCTACTTCATCTATTCTTTCGAAATAGTCGACTACTTTAGTAGTAATAATAGTGATTGAGATCGTATTCTTGCGTAACATGACCTTGTGTCATGACCAGTGTTTGATCCCACAAATACTGTGAGTCAAGAATGTATGAGACAGATTCGGTGCCATATGTCCATTACAATGGTTTGCTTGCAAACTGTTAATTGGATATGGATGAATCTAAAGGAGTACTCTTGAGCAAAGAGTCCATGGATCACAGCTGAGGACGTTCTCACGTCTAAGTTCTGGCTCAGCCCAGTACTTCCAGCGGAATCCAGATTTGACGAAATCTGACAGGCGCACGGTTCACGAACCGGTTTGCGTACCAGACACTCGGAAATTCCCTGAGTTCGAGATGGCTATTTTGTTCACGTACCAGTACGTGAACCTGACGGTAGCTGTCTTACTGGTGTCGGATTTAGTGAATATTCTTCTAGAATTTCACCCTGAGTCAAATTCCAAAACTCCTTTATCTCTTAGATGGACTTGTGTAAAACATAAAGACCTTTTGTGTTCCATCTAACGATCCTCAATGAGTCGATTATCTCTGGTCTGTTGGATTCTATCTTGAAGTGTTTTAGAGCTAACAAAACACTTGGCAGATAATTCTAAAAAGAATTCCAATTGAGATTAATCTCTTATTACTTGGTTATCAAGTTTAGGGTTTCCCTAACTTGTGGGACAAGTAATTGATTGCTTTATTCCTAAGCAACCTATCTTATTGAGTGCTATAAATAGAGGTGTCTACGGACAGATACCGCAAGCATCAAGCATACGTGAAGGTCCTTAGGGAAGATAGCGTAAACTCTTTTCACTTCGGTGAATGCTTGTTGTGGTATAGTCATCCTCTATAGGTTGTAGCTCCTTTGGGAACTCCCTACGACTATAAAGACTTCCTTAGAGAGTTGGGAAGCACAGGTAGGAGATTGAAACCATCTTTGGTTGAAATCGGATTAACCTGTAACCTTGGTAACCTGATCACGTTCTTGTCTATTCTAAAGTCCGTCTCTTCTGATATACGGCTATTCAAGAACTGATACGTTACTCAACAAGGTTGGAAAAGTAGCAACGCACGGCTGCACTCGGTGTTGTAAGACCTAGTTAGCTCCGGTTATACAAGTTCCTTAAGTGGTTCTTCGTGTATAACTGAGGTAGATTCGGATTGGGCATTGCTTACTTGGTTTGCTTGTCAGCCCCGATTCAAGAAGTAGATTTCCGTATGACCTGGATTTAACAATCCGAAGGAAGTCATCTTGTGTATGGTAAACTGAAGAGGACAGTTACACCATACGTCAACAGTTTGGTTTAAACGCCAGTATTGCTGACACAAGCCTTTGACATCGGTCAAAGCAACTCCTAGGCCTGTAACGGACGTCAGCTAGGGGAATCAAGTGCGTGACGATCAGTGGGGATCCAGAGACGTAAGGAAGGCGACAGTAGCCAATTCGCTTGGAGGGCTTGAGTTGGTCTCTTGAGAACACTCCTCCTCCCACGCGTTTCCAGCACCATCATTAACAACATTTATTATTAGTCATTACCTAATCCTATCATGTAGCTGTGGCTAGGACGGCTGGTCTAGTATGGTCGTTTCCTATGTCCAAGCATGGGTCTAGGCTGGTCTATTCTTCTTTTTCTGCGTTTTCCTATGTCCAAGCATGGGTCATGGGTCAGTTTTATTTTCTAGTAATTTTTAGCAAAATGCACAAATTAGGTCAGAATACCAACAGTTACCGGCGGTTAGAATATCAACAGTTGCCGGCGGTTAGATTACCAGCAGTTGCCACTTATCATAAAATATTAGGGTAACATAAAACCATGGGCGTGATTAGAGAGATTCAAGGTTGAACTTCACCCTTTTCCAATTTCTATGCAACCATGAATCCCAATCAAAAACCAACTAATAGTGCTCATTTGCAACAGTGAGGAGGATGGTTGCAAATGTTCCAACAATGGAGAGGGGTGAAGGTTCAAATCAACCTGAATTTGAAGAAGTGGATGAAGAGAATCCGACTGATGAGAATAAAGAGAATGTTGAATTTGAAGATGGGGATTCCTAGTGTTGCTGCTGCTAATATTGTTGCTGGTGCAAATGCTGGTGTTGCTGCTGCTAATATTGTTGCTGATGCAAATGCTGGTGTTGGTGTTGCTGCTGCTGCAAATGCTGACATTGAGATGATTGACCTTGTTTCTGATTGAATGTTTCAATTTAAGTTTCTGACATAGTCATGTTTTTAGTTCCTTGTTTAAGTTCATATGTTTTTGGGATGTAAGAATTATCAGTACAATGTATAAGTCAGTACAATTGTGGTTTTTGGTTTATTTTGGGATGTAAGATTTATCAATGCAAGTTCAGTACAGTTGAATACTGATCACAGAATTGAACATAAATTAGATTAAACATTCCTACTTTGTTCAACATCCGGTACATTTAAAAAACCCAAAAATTGTCAAATCCTTTAGAACTTGTTGAAAAAGGAGGGGTACCGAAATACTACCAACTTTTCGTTTTGGCTCGTGAGTCTTATGGTTTAAGTCTGGACGATCTCAAAAATCAATATCCAAACTTATAACTGGAGTTGTTAAACCTCGACAAAGAGTACTTTGGAGTCAACTCTACAGTTAGGCAATAACGTACTACTTGGTGCTTTAATTATACAATCAGAGATATAATGCGGAAAGTAAAAGCACACAAGACACCAGAACGTTTTTTTAACGAGGAAACTGCCTTGCAGAAAAACCTCGGGATCTCGTCCAGATTGAACACCGCCCAGTACAAACTGACTACAAACACTAGCCTACTATAAGACTTCGGTCTGGGATGTAGCAGAGACCAACTCAAGCCCTCCAAGCGAATTGGTTACTGTCGCCTTCCTTACGTCTCTAGATCCCCCACAGATCGTCACGCACTTGATTCCCCCAGCTGACGTCCTTTACAGGCCTAGAAGTTGCTTTGACGATGCCAAAGGCTTGTGTCAGCAATACTGGTTTTTCAACCTAATTGTTGACGTATGGTGTAACTGTCCTCTATCAGTTTACCACACACAAGATGACTTCCTTCGGATTGTTAAATCCAGGTCATACGGAAATCTACTTCACAAATCGGGGCTGACAAGCAAACCAAGTAAGCAATGCCCAATTCGTATCTACCTCAGTTATACACGAAGAATCACTTAAGAAACTTGTATAACTGGAGCTAACTAGGTCTTACAACACCGAGTGCAGCCGTGCGTTGCTACCTTTCCAACCTTGTTGAGTAACGTATCAGTTCTTGAATAGCCGTATATCAGAAGAGACGGACTTTAGAATAGACAAGAACATGATCAGGTTACCAAGGTTACAGGTTAATCCGATTTTAACCAAAGATGGTTTTAATCTCCTACCTGTGTTTCCCAACTCTTAAGAGAAGTCTTTATAGTCGTAGGGAGTTCCCAGAGGAGCTGCAACCTATAGAGGATGACTATACCACAACAAGCATTCACCGAAGTGAAAAGAGTTTACGCTACCTTCCCTAAGGACCTTCACGTATGCTTGATGCTTG